>RJWJ010008735.1:0-52064 GCA_004363605.1 Indri indri
TGATTTGTGTGTATTGATTTTGTATCCTGAAACTTTACTGAATTCATTTATCAGTTCCAGTAGCCTCTTGGTTGAATCTTTGGGGTTTTCTAGATATAATATCATATCATCAGCAAATAGTGAGAGTTTGATCTCTTCTGTTCCCATTTGTATGCCTTTAATTCCACTCTCTTGCCTGATTGCTGTGGCCAGGACTTCCCGCACTATGTTAAATAGAAGTGGAGATAGTGGGCAACCTTGTCTGGTTCCGGTTCTAAGTGGGAATGCTTTCAATTTTTCCCCATTCAGTATGATGTTGGCTGTGGGTTTGTCATAAATGGCTTGTATCATTTTTAGGTAAGCCCCATCTATGCCTATTCTGTTAAGTGTCGTAAGGACCTATCTTATTCATTTTTGGATCCCTAGTACCTAACATACTGCCTGGCATATAATAGATTCCCAAGCAACGTTTACTGAATAAATGAATAATAATCAGGAGTTTACTGAATATCTCAGCATACTATAAAATGATAATTAGCTCTGATGTCATACTTTCAGAATATACTACTGCAGAAGTAAGTAAGGAAAGGTTACCAAGTTGGTCTTCAAACAATTGCTGGGAAATTGGACAGAAGGGTGCAATGAGAAATAAGTTTTAAGAGATTCCAGGTGAGTGTTCTTTCTCTATGCAATCTTTACACAGGCAAGCACATTTCTGATCCAAGGCAGAGAACAAATGCATCCTTTTTTTTTTCTTAAGATGAAATACAAACCTTAAATGCTTCCTTGAAAATCAGTATGAGACCCTTTTAACAAATTGCCACAGGGAGTTGAAATCTGAGCTGGCATCTGAGTCAGACAGTTGGAATAATTTTCATGAGCAGTACTCCTTGTGCCACTGCTGATTTGGTAACTACCTCAAAGCACATCCCATTTATTCCCAGGATGGACCTTAATTTGCTTGAGCCAAAAATGAACAAAGAAATGATGAAGAACAGAGCCTGTTTCTTTCCCAGTGGTGTCCTCAGGTGTGAAAATAAGATGAGATGATTATCCTTTTTTCTACCTATGTCTCCCTCAAAGTTCTGCAAGCTCTTTGCTCTTTTCTGTGCCTTTGCCCATAATTTATATATATTTTAATAATCTGAATATAGTAATTTTTCCTGCCATGTTGAACCTTATAGAGTTGCATTTTCTCTGATGTTTCTAGATTTATTAAGGTGGCAATTAGTTTGATTCCACATGTGCTATATTTTCATTTTTGTCAATCCAGATGCCCAAATTGAAAGCAGCATATTCAAATTTGAACAGTATTTCTATTTCTTTGAGGTAGTGTTATCCAATGGGAAAACCACAGGTTTTAGAATCAGACATAATGGTTTTACTCATGCCTTTACTAGTACGAGGCATGAAGCCTTGAGTATATTTCTTAATATCTCCTGATTGACATATGTGGAAAATAACTACATCATTGGAATAGCTTGTGATTGAAATAAGTTAAAAGGCCTTCTTGCCTGGGTGTGGTGGCTATGCCTGTAATCCCAGCACTTTTGGAGGCTGAGGTGGGAAAATTGCTTGAGGCCAGGAGTTGGAGACCAGCCTGGGCAACATAGTGAGACACCATCTCTAAAAAAAAAAAATTGCTGGGTATGGTGGCACATGCCTGTAGTCCTGGCTACTAGGGAAGCTGAGGCAGGAGGATTGCTTGAACCCAGGAGTTTGAGGCTGCAGTGAACTATAATCATGTCATTGTACTCCAGCCTTGGCAATAGAGCAAGACCTTGTTTCTTAAAAAAAAAAAGGATCTCTTAAAAAATGATAATATTTTTTCCCCAAGCAAGCATTTCAACTAATGTTAAAGTTAAGTATTGATCCTTTAATCTCACTTTTTTTTTAGAACCTGTTTTTTTTTCTTTTTTTTTTTTATTTCAGCATATTATGGGGATACAAACATTTAGGTTACTTATATTGCCCTTGCCACACTCAAGTTAGAGCTTCAAGTGTGTCCATCCCTTAGATGGTGTGCACTGCACCCATTAGGTGTGTATATACCCATACCCGCCTCCTCCTTCCCATCTGCCCGACACCCCATGAATGCTATTACTATATGTGCACTTAAGTGTTGATCAGTTAATACCAATTTGATGGTGAGTACATGTGGTGCTTGTTTTTCCATTCTTGGTATACTTCACTTAGTAGAATGGGCTCCAGCTCTATCCAGGATAATATAAGAGGTGCTATATCACCATTGTTTTTTTGTGGCTGAGTAGAACTCCGTGGTGTACATACACCACGTTTTATTAATCCACTCATGTATTGATGGGCACTTGGGTTGTTTCCACATCTTTGCAATTGTGAATTGTGCTGCTGTAAACATTTGAGCGCAGATGTCTTTTTTATAGAATGTCTTTTGTTCTTTTGGGTAGATGCCCAGTAATGGGATTGCTGGATCAAATGGTAGTTCTCTTTGTATCTCTTTGAGGTATCTGCATATTGCTTTCCACAGAGGTTGTACTAGTTTGCAGTCCCACCAGAAGTGTATGAGTGTTCCTATCTCTCCATATCCATGCCAACATTTATTGTTTTGGCACTTTTTGATAAAGGCCATTCTCACTGGAGTTAAGTGATATCTCATTGTGGTTTTGATTTGCATTTCCCTGATGTTTAGAGATGTTGAGCATTTTTTCATATGTTTGTTAGCCATTAGTCTATCTTCTTTTGAAAAGTTTCTGTTCATGTCCTTTGCCCACTTTTTGGTAGGGTTATTTGATTTTATTATTGCTGATTTTCCTGAGTTCTACATAGAGTCTAGTTTTCAACCCTTTATTGAGTGTGTAATATGTGAATATTTTCTCCCATTCTGTAGGTTGTCTGTTTGCTCTTGTGATAATTTCCTTGGCTGTGCAGAAGCTTTTTAATTTGATCAGGTCCCATTTATTTATTTTGGTTGTTGCTATGATTGCCTTTGGGGTCTCTTTCATAAATTCTTTGGCTAAGCCAATGTCTAGAAGAGTATTTCCAACATTTCCCTCTAGAATTTGTATAGTTTCATGCCTTAGGTTTAAGTCTGTTATCCACTGTGAGTTGATTTTTGTGAGAGGTGAAAGGTGTGGATCCTGTTTCAATCTTCTACATGTGGCTATCCAGTTTTCTCAGCACCATTTATTGAATGATTCTTTTCCCCAGTGTATGTTTTTGTCTGCTTTGTCAAAGATTAGATGGTTATATGTGGATGGCTTTATATCTGGGTTCTCAGTTCTGTTCCATAGGTGTATGTCCCTGTTCTTGTGCCCATACCATGCTGTTTTAGTTACTATAGCCTTGTAGTATAGTTTGAAGTGTGGTAAATTGATGCCTCCCATTTTGTTCTTTTTGCCTGGGATTGCTTTTGCTATACGGGGTCTTTTCTGGTTCCATACGAAGCGTAGAATTAATTTTTCTACATCTGTGAAGAATGATGTTGGTATTTTAATAGGGATTGCCTTGAATCTGTAGATCACTTTGGATAGTATAGACATTTTAAGAATGTTGATTCTGCTGACCCACAAGCATGGTATGGTTTTCCACCTGTTTACTTCCTCTGCTATTTCTTTACTCAGTGTTTCATAGTTCTTCCTATAGAGGTCTTTTACCTCCTTAGTTAAATATATTCCTAGGTACTTTATTTTCTTTGTTGCTATTGTGAAGGGTATTGAGTTTTTGATTTGGTTCTCATTTTGACTGTTATTGGCATATATGAATGCCTCCAATTTGTGTGTATTGATTTTATGTCCTGAGACTTTACTGAATTTGTTTATCAAATCCAGGAGCCTCTTGGTTGAATCCATGGGGTTTTCTAGATATAATACCATATCATCAGCAAAGAGTGAGAGTTTGATCTCTTCTGCCCCCATTTGGACGCCCTTAATTCCCCTCTCTTGTCTAATTACTCTAGCAAGTACTTCCAGCACTATGTTGAATAGAAGTGGAGATAGTGGGCAACCTTGTCTGGTTCCAGTTCTAAGTGGGAATGCTTTCAATTTTTCCCCATTCAGTATGATGTTGGCTATGGGTTTGTCATACATGGCTTATATCGTTTTTAGGTAAGCCCCGTCTATGCCTATTTTGTTAAGTGTTCTTATCATAAAAGGGTGTTGAATTTTGTCAAATGCTTTTTCTGTGTATATGGAGAGGATCATGTCGTCTTTGTTTTTGCTTCTATTTATGTGGTGAATTACATTTATAGATTTGTGTATGTTGAACAATCCCTGTATCTCTGGGATGAAGCCCACTTGGTCGTGATGGATTATTGTTTTTTGATAAGCACCTGAATTTGGTTTGCTAGGATTTTGTTGAGAATTTTTGCATCTATATTCATAAGGGATATTGGTCTGTAGTTTTCTTTTTTTGTTGCATCCTTTCCTGGTTTTGGTATCGGGGTTATGTTGGCTTCATAAATGTGTTGAGGAGGATTCCTTCCTTCTCAATGTTGTGGAATAATTTCTGCAGGATAGGCACCAGTTCTTTGTAGGTCTGGTAAAATTTGGATGTGAAACCATCTGGTCCAGGACTTTTCTTTTTAGGAAGGTTTTTTATTGCTGTTTCAATTTCAGTACTTGATATTGGTCTGTTCAGGAATTCTATTTCTTCCTGGTTGAGCCTAGGGAGGCTGTGTGTTTCTAAAAATTTATCCGGTTCCTCCACATTTTCTAGTTTATGTGGATAAAAGTTTTTGTAGTATTCATAGGTGATATCTTTTATCTCCATGGCATCAGTTGTAATTTCTCCTTTTCTGCTCCTGATGGAGCTTATTAGAGTTCTTTCTTTTCTGCATTTCGTTAGTCTAGCCAGAGACATATCAATTTTTTTTATTTTTTCAAAGAACCAACTTTTTGTTTTATTAGTCTTCCATATAGTTTTTTTATTGTCTATTTCATTTAGTTCTGATTTGATATTATTAATTTCCCTTCCTCTGCTGGTTTTGGGGTCAGTCTGTTCATCTTTTTCCAGCTCTTTGAGATGATTCATTAGGTTGTCTATTTGTGATCTTTCTGTCTTTTGGATATAGGCATTTACGGAAATAAACTTTCCTCTCAGGACTGCTTTAGCTGTGTCCCACAGATTTTGATAACTTTTGTCTCCTTTGTCATTTAGTTCAAAGAATCTTTTGATTTTCATCTTGATTTCCTCATTTATGAAATAATCATTCAGCAGAAGGTTGTTTAGTTTCCACGACTTTGTGTAGAGATGGGAGTTCCTGTTAGGGTTGATTTCTAATTTTATTCCACTGTGATCTGAGAAGATGCATGGTATAATTTCTATTTTTAAAAATTTTTTGAGACATGCTTTGTGACCTAGGATATGGTCAGTCTTAGAGAGTGTCCCGTGAGCTGATGAGAAGAACATATATTCAGTGGTTTTTGGGTAGAATGTTCTGTAAATATCAGTCCGGCCCATTTGTTCTAGAGTTCTGTTTAAGTCTGTTATTTCTTTGTTTATTTTCTGTTTGGAGGATCTGTTCTGTTCTGTCAGAGAGGTGTTGAAGTCTCCGGCTATTATGGTGTTGCTGTTTATCGCTTTGTTTAGATCAAGCAGAGTTTGCTTTATGAATCTGCATGCACCTGAGTTGGGTGCATACATATTTAGAATTGTTATGTCTTCTTGTTGAACTTTACCCTTCACCATTATATAGTGACCCTCTTTGTCTTTCATTACTTTTGTTGATTTAAAGACTAAGTTATCTGAAATCAAAACTGCCACACCAGGCTTCTTTTGGCTCCCATTTGCTTGAAATATTTTTTTCCACTCCTTCACCTTGAGTCTGAATGCATCCTTGCAGGTTAGATGTGTTTCCTGAAGACAGCAGATACTTGGCTTGTGTGTATTTATCCATTCAGCCAGCCTGTGTCTCTTTAGTGGGCAGTTCAAGCCATTCACATTTATTGAGAGAACTGATAGATGGGGCAAATTTCTGTTCATCCTATTGGGTTGAACTTTGTTACTTTGTTTTCTCTCTTGAGCCATTGTGATATCTGGCCTTTGATCTTTAGCTTTTGATTGTACATTCATGAGTGTTTATTGTGCTGATCCAAGTGTAACACTGTTTTTAGTACTTCTTGGAGGGCTGGTCTTGTCTTGGTGAATTCCCTCAGTCTCTGCTTATCTGAGACTTTTCTCCTTCATATACAAAACTTACTTTTGCAGGGTACAAAATTCCAGGCTGGGCATTATTCTGTTTGAGAAGAGTGAGAATGGAGCCCCAGTGTCTTCTTGCTTGTAAGGTTTCAGTTGAGAAATATGGTGTTATTCTGATGGGCTTTCCTTTGTATGTTACTTATTTCTTTTGCCTTACAGCTTGTAGAAGGGCCTCTTTAGTGGATATTTTGGTCAGTCTGATGACTGCATGTCATGGTGTCTCCTGTTTGCAATGAATCTCCCAGGAGTCCTTTGAGATTCTTTTACCTGGACATCTAGATTTTTAACAATTTCTGGGAAATTTTTCTCTATTATATCTTCAAATAGCTTATCCAACCCTTGTGTATTTTCTTCTTCACTCTCAGGGATGCCCATAACTCTCATGTTAGGTTTCTTCACATAATCCCACGTTTCTAGTAGGCTTTGCTCCTTTGTCTTATTTGTCTGCTCTATCTCTGTGACTGACTTATTTAATTGGAAGATGTTATCTTCAATCCCTGAGATTCTTTATTCTGTTTGATCTACCCTATTCTTGAGGCTTTCCACTGTGTTTTGTAGTTCCTTGAATAAATTCTTCATTTCCAGGAGTTTGGTTTGATTTTTCTTTAATATTTCAATTTCTTTAGTGAATTTTTATTCCAAGTCCTGGATTTTTTTTGTGGTTTTTTGTGTTCGTTATCCATTTTTTCTTGCATATCATTGACTTTTCTTACAATCCATGTTGGAAATTCTTCTGTTATTTTATTGTTCTGAATTTGGTTAATGTCCATTTCTAGAGAGCTGGCGTTCCTCTTTGGGGAAGTGCTTTCTGTTTGATTCTTCATTGTTCCAGAGTTTTTTCACTGAGTCCTTCCCATTTGGATCAGCCATTGCTTCCCACCTTTCAGTTTTCATTTGGAAAGTAACATGCCTTGTGTAGGCTCTGTTCCAGTAGATGCTGTGGGAACAAGGCAGATCATGGCTGCTGCCTACCATCCTGGATGTGTGCGCTTCTATAGTTGCTTGATCTGCTGGTAGGGGGAGCCGCTAATATGTTGTTCAGTGTTCTTCTACCACAGTTGGGAAGCTACTCCTGATGGGAGGGGTTGCTTGTGGAGCCTATTATGGCCACTTGCCAGGATTTTTGTTCCCTGGCCATGGACCCCCCTGTTGGCAGCCCACTGGAAGAGGAAATCCAGCCCCAGAGTTATGATCCTACTGGATGACCTAAACCGGTCTGACGAACAAAGTCACTGGGCTGTCAACTATTGATCTGCGCCAAGGCCCCACGGATTCACGCTAGTCGCAGAGGGAAAGTGGCTTTTCTTGTCTCTCCCTATATCCAGGGGTGGAGGGAAAATTGGTGTGACAGTTGCTGGCTCGGGGGAGAGGGTGGTGCCCCAGTCTGCCCAGGGCCCCAGCGCCTGTCAGTCCCGCAGGTGTTAGCCTCCCACAACTGGGGAAGTATTCAGAATTCACCCATCAAAATGGGCCTGGCTAGTGGACCATAGGTCGTGTAAGGGCAGAGCTTGTTGCGAGAGTGCCCGGGCTGGGGGAATACACCATAGTGCATTGCAGCGTCTGGGTTGTGGACTCTGAAAATGGCGACAGCCTGCCCACAGAGTGCTAGCACTGGGGTGACTGTTCAGGAGTTGGCAGGTGCTGGATCAGGGAGCTGAGTCATCAGGATGCCCCCTTGTCTCTTTTGTGTTGCCCTCCCACAATCTCACACCTGTCCAGCAGGAGCTCTCACTCTTTCCGATCCACCCGAGCAGGCCTATTCATCCGCAGAGCTTTCCAGGTTAGAGTCCCCTACTTAGCGTTCACCTCCATTGATATGGACCTGCTGAGTGCCAGAGGCAAGTTACCTGTCTCCTAACTCCCTCCAGCGGTAGTTCAGACCAGTCCCTCCCCTGTGCAGTACAGTCCTGGCATTGAGCTCTAGGGGGTTCAAGATGCTTCCCACTATCGTTTTCTCCACAAAGCCCCCCTGCCACAATTTTGCCTGACTTCAGGCGGATCCCTGTCTGAGTGGGTGTGTAGGTCAGTGGGGAAGCAGGATGTTCTCCTGTGTGTCTGATCCCACTACACTCACTGACCAGGCGGGCGCAGCCGTCCCACACTCTATTCTCTATTGTTTGTCTCGCACTCTCCAGATTTCATGATACTATCTCCCGTTCAACTTTTTTTTCCTGTTTTGTGTGTCCCACGCTGATTCTGTGTGATTCACAACACTGTTCTTGAGGGGGAGTGATCCACTCATGTGTAGCAGACTGAGATCTATACTTCCTTCTCTGGGAGCAGGAATCCAGGAGGTCACCTTTACTCCACCATTTTTGTCTCCCCTGTAACAATCCTTTGACTTTAAAGGAGGCAAACTGACTTGCTCTCATTGGTTCCTGAGACTGGAGGTTGTCCTGCCTTGCAGACATTCTTCACCTTAGTGATAACAAGAGCATATTTTAAGCAGTAAAGGATGATATACAGGATTTCATGTTAAATGTCACTGTAATAGCTTCCAACCATTCAATTGGTCAGATAGGCACATAATGCTTGTTAATACAGTAAAGATTATTTCAAAATGATGTAGATTTCAAAATTATGTAGACCAGTAGTTCTCAAACTTTAGAGTACATAGAAAAAAGATCTTATAAAAATTCAAAATTTTGACTGTTACTTTCACAGATTCTGACCAAACTGTTACAAAGTTTAACAAGACTCCCCAAGTAATTTTGATGTCAATGGCCCTTGACCACAATTTACAAAATACTAACACAGAAACATCAGGGAAAATACAGGGTCAAAGAAGTCTTATATGTGGCCCTAGAAAGCATCTAATCTGTATAGCAAACTCAAGAACTTCAGCATTTCTCAAACAGAACTTTATTTGCATGAGAATTTGATAGGTACCCTCAGAATATGTAAAGAGAATGTGGAATTGTTGATTGGTCTTCAAGAAAAGGAGACTAAAATTCTCCAATAAGGTGTTGTGCAAGACTGTGTGTGTGTGTGTGCATGTGTGTGTTGATATGGGGTGTGTGGGGGATGTACAGTAGTCTCCTCTTATTCTTGGAATCCACTTGTAAGACCCCTCAGTGATACCTGAAACTGTGGATAGTACTGAACCCTATATTACACTATGTTTTGTCCTATACATACATACCTATGATAAAGCTTAATTTATAAATTAGGCACATAAGAGATTAACAATAACTAATCATGAAATAGAACAATTATAACAACGTACTGTAGTAAAAGTTATGTGAATGTGATCTTTCTCTCTCTCTCTCTCAAAATATCTCATTGTTCTGTATAACTCGGAGATACTACAGGTTCTGTTCCAGAACAATGCAATAAAGCAAATATTGCAATAAAGCAAGTCACACAAATTTTTGGGTTTCTCAGTGTATATAAAAGTTATGTTTACACTGTATTGTGGTCTATTAAGTGTGCAATAGCATTGTGTCTAGAAAAACAATGCACATACTTCAATTAAAAATATTTTATTGCTAAAAAGTGCTGACACAGAGACACAAAGTGAACACATGCTGTTGGAAAAATGATGCCGATAGACTTGCTCAACCCAGATTACTGCAATCCTCTAATTTGTAAAAAGCACAATATCTGTGAAGTATAATAAACAAAGTGCAACAAAATGAAGTATGTCTAAACTCACCTATTTTTGGACCACAGAAAGTGAAACCACAGGTGAAGGAGGGACCTCTGTCCTTAAAGTATAATGATACTGATATGTAGGGAGGAGTTAAGATGCCTTAACTACTTCAGTGGAGCAGTAATTTATAAGCAGTGGGAAGAGACCTTTTGAGCAGGTTATTTGAGCTGCCACTCAAATGCTTTCTGATTTAGCCCAGGAGATAGCTTTTTTCAAGTTATTTGGAAGATAGTCCTATAGGAAACTAAAAGGGTGAAGCTACGCTTTATGGGAGATTGATTAAAAAAATGGAGAGATCAAAGTTACACTTAGGAATCTGATAAAGAGATGCAACAATGATGGAAAGAGAGTCCTCCTTATGTTTTTTTTTTTTTTTTTTGAGACAGAGTCTCACTGTGTTGCCCGGGCTAGAGTGCCGTGGCGTCATCCTAGCTCACAGCAACCTCAAACTCCTGGGCTCAAGCGATCCTCCTGCCTCAGCCTCCCAAGTAACTGGGACTACAGGCATGCGCCACCATGCCCGGCTAATTTTTTCTATATATTTTTAGTTGTCCAATTAATTTCTTCCTATTTTTAGTAGAGACGGCGTCTCGCTCTTGCTCAGGCTGGTTTCGAACTCCTGAGCTCAAACAATCCACCCGCCTTGGCCTCCCAGAGAGCTAGGATTACAGGCGTGAGCCACCATGCCCGGCCGCCTCCTTATGTTTGTGGGGGCAATGGGGTCACACAGGAGACTGGTGTGGCCACACTGAGAGGCTGGAGAAGGCCTCATGGTGGTGGCATCACTAGCAAGACAGGGCAGCATCAGCGAGGCTAGTGAGTAGTGTATGGAGTGACTTGGGCCACATCAGGAGGAGGAAGGGTAGGCCTTGGATCCTCAGTGATTCCTCTTGGTAGTGACTTACAGCCCTGTTAAACCAGGGTTGTAATAATAACTGACACTTAGTAGAATACTTATACTATGTGCTAAGTCCTTATCTAAATCCTTTGTCTTTATTACTTTGGAGGTTAAATGATATGTTCTAGTTGACCTAGTGGGAATTGAACCCAGATAGCTAGCTTCAGAGTCAGTGTGCCTAACCACTGTGCTATATGGTTTCTCCTACATACATCAATGCCAGTCAGCTTTCTCTGTTTGAGATGTACAAATCATGTAGGTGAGACCCTGGCCAGCTGCTTCTCAAGCACATGACATTATTAATTGGTAGGGTGAGAGGAGGGGATCATTACAAACCTCTATTTGAAAAATGACTCAAAGAACATCCCTTGCTCATGCCAGACCTATAGGAGTTAGTTGAGACATGTTTATTTGAAAGAAGAATGAAAGAATCCTGCTTATAATGGTTTGAGAACATCATCTTTGAGTACTGTATACTTGAACAACTCATTCTAATGACAAAAGCGAGAGATCATTATGTTCATAAGCTGAACCACTTAGTGAAGGCTGATAAAATGAAGCTTTTTGTATCCCAGCCAGGGAAATGATATTTCTTTGAAAAAATTTAAAAAAAACAGAACAATGGTTGAAAAAACAAAGAAGTCCAGACCCCTGTTATTCTCCTCCTCCTCTGCAGCTTAGGCAGGGTCTGATTTGAGAAGGGGCCCACCACTCCCTGACTGGCTTGTTTTGGTATTAACACTGATAGTTCACACTGAACTGCCTACACTGTGCTTCTGCCCTTGAAGAACTTATGTTCTATTGGGGGAAAACCAGGTAAGTTGTTTACCCACTTTTCCCTATTCTCAGAGCTTTCAGTACTGATTCTCTCCCTTTTGCTCAGGGAAATAGGATGCAAAAGTAGGAGCTGATCTGTGAAGCCTGGGAATGTGGGGTGCTTTCTGAAGCTAAGCCAACAGCCACCCTTCTGAAGAGCCACCATTCAGATAATAAAAGGAAGAGCATTTTCATGAGCGATGGTCACTACAGTGCGTGGATCCTGTCTGTCCACGCAGTCCTTGTCACCCTCTTGCAGCTGGTGGGTTCTCCTGCCCACCTGGGGAATTTTCCCTTTGCCAGCCCTCTTTGGGTTGTACCTCTCCTTTTTGCACAGGGCTCCACTGGGAAGGCAGCTGTAGTATGTCTATTTGAAAGACAAGAAAACAAGCCTAGTTCTAGAAAAGAGATTTAGATTGCATCAGGATAGTGATGAGAATAATTTATTTGTGCAGTTCTTACTATAGAAAACAGATTTGGTTACAAAAATCAGGAGGCTTTAAGAAAGTGGTTCTTTTCCCCCAGTCATCAACATTGGTTTTTTAAAACATGTCAGAAAACAGAAACAAATCTGTAGTAAGATAAATAATTGTGTGCTGGATTCATTAACAGAATGAATTGTTGAATCCACACGACGTTATTTACTGTTTCAGGGGCACGCGTGGTTTCCAAGTGGTTTCTTGCCACTTTGGCCTTCAACTGGCCTTCCTAGTTTCCATTGAGGGGCGTCTGACTGTCTCCACCACACCCTTGAGTCTACGCAAAAGCCCTGGGTTTACTGACGGGTGTTCCTGCTGTCCTTGGGAATGGACATACTGCGGATGCCGGGGTAGCGGGGAAGGTTCTCACGAATGCTTTATTTGTTGTAAGAACTCCAGTTGGAGTGAGACGTCTAGCTATGGAAGGAGGATTGTTTTAGAACAGGTTAGAAAGAGTGAGTGTGAGTGTGTGGGGGCACACCCACCTGGTGTTGCTGCTTTGTGTCATTTTACCCTTTCGTCTGAAATAGAAACTTATTTATCAGGATTTGCTGATTCACGTTGCTGATGATACATGGTAATGTCGCGAGTCTGGGAAGAGCTTCTAAGTGTGTGGCAACTCCGTTTCTTTTTCAGATGCTCTTTCTTTCTATGCCTTGATATTGAAAAGCCTGACAAGGAGTTTGTTGAGAGGCAAATCTTTAAAGCCGAGCTATGTGTTCAGCCATACCACATTATGAATAATCCTTTTAGCTGTGATAAGCTTCTAATGAGGCAGTGGAGAAAAGAAGATGTAAATCCCAGTCAAATGAGGCCTTATTGCATAGAGTGCCAGAAAACAGCTAAGAACTCAAAGGAGCAGCTGCTCTTTTTATTTTAGGAAACTTTGTATAATAATACCAATAAAAACAAAGACTCTCATTCTGAACAGACAACAAGAAATACAGCTGGAGCTATTTCCCATCCGCCTGGTGAAAGGAATTACCTAGTGTCACTCTGGCTCCGCCCACCGAAGCAGGGCGCCCACCTGGTGCGTGGGATGAAGCTGCAAGGAGGTAAGGGGGATGGAGATGGAAGGAGGAATCTGCTCCTGCAGAAAGGGAAAGCTTTGCAGAACAAATATTAATCTTCTGGCCATCTCCATGCCCATCTAGTTGCCCATAAAGTTATCAGATTGGTTTTGAATTGAAAAATTGAGAATGAGGTTCTTTGAGATGAGGCCCAAGGAAGGCAGTTTTTGGAAGGGGCTAGGCGGGGAGGGTGCATTTGGTCACTGTGTGAGGAGAGACTGGCAAACCAGAAAAGCATCAACACATGAGGATCCCTGAGAGGTGGTTACTGATGGAGAGCTTTCCTCCTGTGGATCTCTATTCATTTTTTGGCTTTTTGCAGTAAGCAACTCAATTACTGCCCTCTGCTCTAGGTGTGACCTTCAGCTGCTGCCATCATCTTTCTCTGGTGATGCTCAGTGTAATTTCAGTCACAGAGGAAAGGAAGTGAAGTGAACATCAATGGGAGACTCAGAGGTTGGAAATGTTTTCTCAGGTTAGAGGACAACTTTCTCCTGCACCTCGGTGGCTTTGTGGGTGGCCCACAGGCAAGGCCAGCAGCCTCTGCTGGAGAATTAGGAGTCCTGAAGTGGAGGCTGTGAATGAGGAGGGCACCCCCGCTTTAAGGTACCTCTCCTCTTGCTTCGGACTGCTACAGATGGCCTCAGCCCGGTTTCCTTACTCTCCGGCTTTTCACTGGGTTTGGGCATTGGCAGGCGCTGTCAGGCTACTGGAGGGTGACAGAGGGAGGTGGGGTGTCTGGATATTTATTCCTCCCCTCTCTTCCTGTTGGTCCCTGATTTTGGCCGTGACTAAATCTTGTTCCTTTACCTAGGCCATGACTCACATCGAGCCACCCCATCTTTCACAGGATTTTGGCAACTCTACTTCCTTCCTTTGCCCCTTCAGCCCCATGGGTGGAAAGGGCTGCCTGCTAGTGCTCATGCCTGTTGGCTTTATCATCCCATGGTGGATATACTGTAGCTTGCCCACTCCTCTTAAATAAGTTGCCTTGACTTTTTTGGGTACGTCATCTCTTTCTTGGTGGAATCCTGACTTCCTCCATCATGTCCTCTCTTGCCCAGGCAAACAGAGCCACTTGCTGTTCCCCAGACATATCATGTTCCCTTTTCTGTGCCTTTTCCATTGCTAGTTTTCTTCATTTAGCCCCGAGGAAACTAAGGTTTGGAGGGTCCTATTTAGTGGCCCAGTGTCATATGCTTCAATCCTCTCTGTACCTCCTGCTAAATAATTGTCTAGTCTTTTGTTTAAATATTTCTGGCGGCAGGAATTCATTGCCTCTTAAGGCATTGGTATTCATTCATTCAATTCACTCAGTGAACAATTTTGCTGTCTACTAAGTGCCAAGTGCTGTGTATGGTCTCTCCCCTCAAGAAGCTCAAAAGAGTGAGGATATGAATGTATGAATAAGCAATTTTGGTGCAACGTCATGTGGGTTACTTCAGAGATATTGAGAAGTGCTTGAGAGTATTATGGACAAGTGATCACTCAATTCTGTCTTGGACAGTCAGAAAAATTATTCTAGATGAAGCATGCATGAGATGAGACTTGGAGGAGAAGTATTAATAGAAGATTTTCAAGCAAATAAGGTATACCAGAGAAAGGAACAAAATGGGCAAATGCATAGACATTTAAGAGAGCTTGGTGTGTTTGGGCAATGATAATTAGGTATGGCAGGTGAGTCTGAGAGGGTGGCAAGGGATCAGTTTTTCCTCATTCAAAATCTGTCAGCACTGTGCCTATACAAAATGAGTCTAATGTGTCTTCCATCTGAAGACATGGGTATAGTCCTTTCTCCTTTCTTAAAGAAACTATCCTTTTAGTGAATTCTTAGAAGTATAGCATCACTGCTATCCATCTTGGAGATATAGAGACAGAAACTTAGAAAAAGCAAGTGACCAAGGACATTCTATTAGCAAGTGCTGGAGTCAGGATTCCAACCCAGGAAGTCTGATTGCAGAACCTGAGCATGAAGCCGTGGTGCCGTTCTGCTGTAATCCTTTTACTTGGATTTAAGCTCCTGCAACATCATGGTGTTTACCCTTAGGTCACTCTCTATCCTGTCAATATTCCTTTTGAAGAAGAATGTCCAGAAATGATCAAACACTAAAGGAGTTGTTTGACCAGTACAGGATAGAGCACGACTAATGTCTCCATTGCTCCAGAGGCCATTGTCACAATGATGGAGACAGAGACCACCTGGTCTTTATGCAGTCATGTCTTATAGGTAAGTCGTGATCAGTCCGTAGTCAACTGACATCACCAAGTGAACTATTACCCCTCTCTTGCCTGCCTAATCTCTATTTTGATTTAAGGTCTCAGTTTAAATATAAATTTTTGACCCTTTGGATTAGTTTAGTTCCCCCTGCTGTATACTGTCAGAGCTCTCCCTACTTTCCCAAGTATAATGCTTACCACAAATTATGGTAGATGCTTATTTAATAGTCTCTATCTCTCCTGACAGATTTTTTAAACTCCATGAGGACAGAGTCCTTGTCTTGATTGCCACAGAGTCCCCTTTAGTTAGCATCTGGTAGGCATTGAGTTGAATGAATTCATCCTTCTTATGTATGCTGTGGTTTCTATCTCTCCTGACCTTAAGGATCACCACTATTTTGATTTCTGACAGCACTGATTAATTTTGTTATTTTGAACTTCATAGAAATGGAATCGAACAGTGTGTAATCCTTTGTGTTTAGCTTCTTTTGTTCAACATATCTCGTATACTATTTTCAATCTATGTCACTTCCTCCCAGAATTCTAGAATGATCCCCAAGATTTCACCCACCATCATCTGGTATAAATGCCCCATCTAATCCCCCAGACTGGGAGTTTGATGGATTTTCCTCACATGATTACATTCTGTTATATGGCACAGTTGACTTCAGAAAGGGAGATTATGCAGATGGGCCTGAACTAGTTACATGACCCTTTTAAGAGCACAGTCTTCTCTGGCTGGGTAGTAGCCCCAACAAAATGGGGACCTAGGTCCTACAATTGCAAGGAATTGAATTCTACCAATAACAAAAATGCACTTGGAAGCGGATTTTCCTCCAGAGCCTTCAGACAAAAAGTTAGCCTAGCTGACACCTTGGTTTCAGCCTTATAAAATCAAGAGTAGAGAAGCTAGCGATGCCATGCTAGATGTCTGACCTATAAAACTGTGCACTAATAAGTGGTATTGTTTTTTTTTTTTTTGGAGGCAGAGTCTCGCTCTGTTGCCCTGGCTAGAGTGCTGTGGCATCAGCCTAGCTCACAGCAACCTCAAACTCCTGAGCTTAAGCAATCCTCTTGCCTCAGCCTCCCAAGTAGCTGGGACTACATGTATGTGCCACCACGCCTGGCTAATTTTTTCTATTTTTTGTAGAGACGGGGTATTGCTCTTGCTTAGGCTGGTCTTGAACTCCTGAGCTTAAGTGATCCTCCTGCCTTGGCCTCCCAGAGTGTTATGATTACAGGCATGAGACACTGTACCCGGCCCATAAGTGGTTATTTTTTTTTTTAAGCTGCTGAATTTGTGGTATTTTGTTGCAATAGAGAAGTAATACAGATCCCCAACTCTTTACCAGTTTGTGTGTAGTAATCTCATAAAACAAATTGCTTCATTATATAAACATCTTGCAGCTACTTCATTACATAACTTCCTGATGAGGCTAGGAGTTATGTTGCCTAAAACTAGACATTTTATGGATGCTTTCCTGAGATTGCTTTATGGCCAAGATAGGCTTTTGGCTGTATTAGCTTTATTTATTTTATTGCAAGAATAAAATGATTCTATCATAATACTGTGGGTTTTTTCTCTCTGGTTGACTATTAGTTCAACTGATTGTCAAGAGCTCTGCACTTACCTGGCAGAAATGCTGAATTCCAGGTACTCATCAGTCAGTGAGTTTGAAACCTGTCTTTGTTAATTATTACTTGTGTGTCATGGACAAGTTAATCCCTTAAACATCTCAAGTTCTTCATTTATAAAACAGGCATAGTAGTGCCTACCTTGCAGACCGTCTGTACTACTCTATTTCTTCATGTTTTCCTTCATTTATCTTGCTCCTTTACCCCTTTCTTTTTAAAAATGTGATTTTACAAAAAGATACTAAAAATAAACAGAGGAAAGGAAACAGTAAGAGAAGTTTTTTGGGTCTCATCATTAGTTTTTTTTGTGAATTTACTTTTCTATAAAGCTAAATTTGGCACCATAAGGAACACCAAGAAGAAATGTTTCCTGCCCTAAGGAGATGGACATTCAAAAGGAGATAGGGTGGGTTTGCATATGGTATCTTATTTTTGTGATGCCTCAGTATTATCTTTTTCTGATTACAAGGGTGTGGTTCTTTTAGGAAGTGGGATTGCTCTAGTGTATTTTATAAGACCGGTGAAGTAATCTTTCCATTGTGATCTATCCTTGGACAGGAGAACAGGAATGGGAGGGAGAAATATGTATTGTTTTCAAGGTAGTGGCACATGAGTGACAGCCCTTGCTGCTTGTGGTGTAAGGAATGTTTCTCTAACAGAGCATATAAACACAGCAGTCAGTCATGACTGAGTGTTCTGTAGAATGGAAAAATCAATGACTAGACTGGGAAAGAAACCATCATCATGGACAAATACCATGGCTGGCGTCAATTGCACAAGAGGACCATAGGCTTGATGCAGGGGTTGTTGAGGGTGCTCAAGTTACTCAAAAGACTTAAAAAAAATCAGTTTTAATTTTCCTAATTGTTTCCCAAAAAACACAAATAAAAATCTTGTGTGGCTGAATTTGGCTGCTGTTATACAAAATTTTACAAAGCTCAGGAGATCTATTTTTTCCCCATAAAAACCAATGGAATTCTAACACTTCACTTGGGAATTGTGTTTGAATTTTGAATACAGATGTGTGTTTATGTCTTAATTTCCCATCGACACAGATGTTTACTCAGAAAGATGATCATTCTAGATGTTTCCTGGACTTTCACCCGAGTTTTTCATGAAAACTGTCTTGTATTATTGTGTAACAGAACAGCTGCTGGTATCTTTTACACTTTTTGGAGAGTTAATTTTTTTTCTTAATGAGGGTTTCTACAGGGGTGGGATCATTTTGTTTTAGTGTTAGAATCTCTTCTCTTTGAACAAAAACTAGTTAACTCCTATAGGCTGAGGGATAGGAAAGATAGGTGATACTGCGGATGGAGACTGCTGTCATGGTTAAATGGGGATGAAAATTTAAATAATAAAATATTATTCTTATTTTATAGTAGAGAGAAGAGGATTAGGCTCCTGAAAATGGACCTGGTTTCCAGTATCAGATGACCACAAATTACCATATCTAATCAACAATATATGAGATACAATTATACTCCTTTTTGAATAAAGCTTTCTAAACACTAGGTAAGTTGAGTAAACTGGGCACTATAGTAACTAGTCTTAAAGCATTTGTTGACTCAATATAATACAGGATCACAGTATAGTTCACAGATATTATTATTTTTCTAATTTCTCCATTCTTCTCTTTGCATCAAGCTAGAATGAAAGGAAAGGTCTTTATCTGGGGCTCAAATTCCAAGTTTTTTGTACTGAGATTTGGCAGGCATTTTTGAGAAAAGCTTTGGAACAATTAATACGTTTTTGGAAAATTCATGCAAGGATGCTTGTTTTTGTGCTGCTCTTCCCCATATAAATTTTTCCTGTAACAATTTCTTGGTCTTTTTGATACCAAGTTGATTAGATGATGTGCATATATATTTTTGCTTTAAGCAATTTAAGAATCAACATGATTGTGCCTAGCAGATATATTGCTTTTATGTATTTATTTAACTTCTCCTCAACTTTAGTGAGGTATAACTGACAAATAAAAATTGTGTATATTTAAGATGCACAATGTGATATTTTGACATACATATATAGGGTGAAATGATCACCACAATCAAGCTAATTAACATATCCAACACCTCACGCATTTACTTTTGTGTGTGTGTGGTGAGACTACTTAAGATCTACTCTTTTAGCATATTCCAAGTATACATTAACTGTACACTATAGTCACTATGCTATACATTAGGTACATCTATACATTGCTATACATTAGCACTTCATTCATCTTGTAACTGCAACTTTGTACACTTTGACCTTCATCTCCCCATTTCTTCCACCCCCGACTACTCTTTTACTTTCCATTTTTATGAGTTTGACTTTTTTAGATTTCACACATAAGTGCAGTATTTGCTTTTCTGTTTCTGCCTTATTTCACATAGCATGAAGTCTTCCAGGTTCATCCATGTTGTCACAAATGGTAGGATTTCCTTCTTTTTAAAGGCTG
Organism: Indri indri; assembly: GCA_004363605.1. Taxonomy (NCBI): domain Eukaryota; kingdom Metazoa; phylum Chordata; class Mammalia; order Primates; family Indriidae; genus Indri; species Indri indri. The sequence goes on from RJWJ010008735.1 coordinate 19,364, forward strand.
AACAATATTCTATTGTAATGGAATGTGAGTTTTTTTCTTTCTGTCTTTTTTTTTTTTTGAGACAGAGTCTCACTCTGTTGCCTGGGATAGAGTGCCAGGATAGAGCTAGGCGTCAGCCTAGCTCACAGCAACCTCAAACTCCTGGGCTCAAGCAATCTACTGCCTCAGCTTCCCAAGTAGCTGGGACTACAGGCATGTGCCACTATGCCCGGCTAATTTTTTCTACATATATTTTTAGTTGTCCATCTAATTGCTTTCTATTTTTTTTTTAGTAGAGACAGGATCTTGCTCTTGCTCAGGCTGGTCTTGAACTCCTGAGCTCAAACGATCTGCCTGCCTTGGCCTTCCAGAGTGCTAGGATTATAGGCGTAAGCCACCATGCCTGGCCTAGAATGTGAGTTTCTGTTGGTTGATGACTTCAGAAAGACTAAAGCTGAGGTTGAAGTTCGAAATAATGGATAATATAAAATATAGACTTTTTATGTCCTCTACACTGGAATAAAAGGAAACCCTTTATATAGCTTAAAAGATTACTTAAGGAAAATGCTGCCCACTCAGAGGGTGATAACTTGCGGAATTTACTATTTCAAGAGGCTGAATATATAAATACAGTGAAGAAGCCCTTATGAAATTATTGAGGGAAGTGGATGATTTGGGCTAAGCCCAGAGCATCTGGAGTTGGTAATATGAGGGATGATCTATAGGGTGTGACAGGCATTACTGGCAGCTGAGGATCCCCAGGGCAAAACACCGGTTTTATCAATGAGGACATTTTAAAAAATGGCAACTTTAGGACTTTTGATGCCTCTGTGCTTCTAAGTGTAGGTAGAAAATGAGACAGGAAGGTAGAATGCTTGTAATTATGTCAGCATTTTTGAAGAAGAGTGTAGTATAATTCTCCATCATGTGTCAAACTTTTTGACATCTTGGGATTTTGATGGATTTTCTCCATCTCTTAATGGTTGTGTTAATGAAGTTTTCAGAGGAGAGTTACCCTGTCTGGCTTTTGGTTCTGTGTAGCTTATAGTGACTCCAAATAGACCTTTGATAAAAGCTTATTTTTAATACAAATATTTCAAAATATTTGCTTTGCTTCAGCAACTTTTAGATTCTGGACGCCAATGGTGGTTAGGATCCAGTGCTCTCTCACTACTGTAGATGGGTTTTGATAGCTGGTCAGGAATTCAGTCATCTTAAAGGCAGCTGGATGTACTGAAGAGTAAAGACTAATGTCAAGTAGTTCTAGGCTGAAACCTGGCTTTGCTCTTTAGTATCTGAATGATGTTGGGAAAGTTATTACTTACTTTGTACCTCAGTTTCCTCACTTAAAATGCAGAGATAATAGCTGCTTTATTAGGCTATAGTGAGAATCAGAGACACTGATTAAAAGTGCCTAGCACATGGTAGAAACTTTCTTTGCAATGGTTTTTGTGAGAGGAGGTTGAACAATGAAAATATTTTCATCAAAAGGCATCACATTCTTATTTCAGAAATTTAGGAAACATAGACAAACACAAAAAAGAAAATACTGCCCTCCTCCCGCCACATAATTCCAACACTGTCAGTCTTTCAGTGGTGTTTTTCCCATTTATATTTTCAGTGTACATTAGTGTAAATCTTTCCGTCATCAAGTATTCTTCGGTGCATCAGTTTTAATGATTGAATAGTATTTATTATATGGGTACACCATGAGTTATTTAGTTAATCCTTTAGTATGTGTGTATATCTTTAGCTATTATAACCATCCTTGTATATGCATTTTTGTACGTATGCATAGTTATTTATCTAGGATAAATTTCTAGATGTGGAACCACTGGTTCGAAAAGTGTGTACCTTTTTAAGGTTTTTGACATAACTTGCTTACCTGTGAAATACTGCATCAATGTGTACCCTTAGCATGAATGTATGGGAATGCCAATTTTCCAACCTTAGTTTGGGAGGCAAAAATAACATATTATTTGACTCTATGTTTTTGAACTACTAGTGAAATTAAATTTTGTTTATCAATCTTTTGCATTGTCTTCTTTTTTGATTTGCCTTTGCATGTCTTTTTCTGATGGCTTGTTTGTCTTCTTTTTTTTTATTTTACAGTTTAGAATAAGTTGTTGTATCTTAGAAACACTGACCTTTTGTCTGGCAATTTTTTGTTTGGCATTTCCGCCCTAGTATTAATTGAGGTTTTGATTGTATAGAAGTTTTACATTGATATCAAGCTAGATCTTACTAATTAAATATTAAAAATTGTTTTTAAAGACCTTTTCATTCCAATAATAATTAAATATTTACCTATAATTTCTTCTAGTTTGGGAGTAAAAGGATGGTTGGTAATGGTGTAGTAATTTCTGAAATATATAACTGGATTTGATTTGCCAGTGTCATATCATTTGCCAGTAATTGTAATTTTATATCCATCTTTTTAATATTTATCTCTTTTATTTATTTTGGCTAGTATTTCCAGAATTGAAAAGTAATGGTAATAATAGCCATCCTTTTCTTATTATTGATATTAATGATATTAGAATGTCTTTATTTTCTGTTAGGATAGAGTTCTTGCTTTTGGATGGATATTCTTTATTCAGCTTTCTAAAGTTATTTTAAAATGTGGAATGGATGTTAACTTTGGTAAAAGCTTATTGACTTCTATTAATGAAGGACAAAATGGAAGAAAGGCAAAATCATGAATGAGATGAAAATATTGATAAAATATGAGACAGTGATAAAAGATATGAGACACCAAAACAGATTTGACAGTTGTGAACATTTATGCACTAATAACTTCACAATATAAAGCACAAATACTAATTGTAATTTGATGAGAAATAAACAGATTCACAATACAGTAGGCAAAAACTTATGATGTTTAAGATGGTAAATTATATATTATATATAAAATTAATAGAGGCCTTTGTTGAACTCTTCTTTATTCATGGAAATGTATCTTATTTGGTTATGGCCCATTATTCTTTAAATATACTAAAGAATTTAAATGGCTAATCTTTTTTGGAATTGTTTTCTATTGCTATATATTTTTTTCATGTTATATTTGTTAGCATTTTTTCCTCTCAGGAATGTGCTAGCTTTATAAAATGAATTGATAAAATTTCTCTCGTCTTCTATAACTCTAGAACAGTATAGATAGCAGAGAAATGACTGATTTTTGAAGGCTTGAAAGAATGCACTGGGAAGTTTAAGGGTCTCTCTTAGCAGTGTGTATAGAGGACATTCTTTGAAATTTTTTTTTTTAGCATCAAGTCTCAATTGAGGATCAATCCTCAGTATAGGATAAAGGTAATACAGAAAGTATAAAAGATTGGGTTGGAACTACACCAGGATATGTCCTTGAAATAAAATTATCTCTTTTTTTCCTCCTTTTCTCCCTTTCTCCCTTCCTTCCTTTCTCCCTCCCTCCCTTTCTCCCTTTCTTTCTTCTTTCTTTCATCCCAGCTATCGCCTCCCTTTGTTGTCATTTGTTTCTTTTTCTTAACAAAGGAAAGAAATACACCTCTTCTCCTTCTTTACTCTATCTCTGTAGCACCTTTAAAGAAAATCCAGGAATGAATATAGCACTATATAGGAAGTCCTTAACTTAAGAACAGTAATTTCAAAATATGCATGCTTGACTCATGCTTTCCTTGTATATGATAGGAGGTACAGAGTAGTGGTTAAGATTATGACTCTTGAAGGCTAAACCTCTCTCGCCTGTAAAATGGGACTCATTACCATACCTGCGGGGAGTTAGCTACGCTCTCAGAAAAAATAGGATCCCTTGGGCAGGGGTCATCTCAAGAGATAAGGAAATAATAGAAAATAATAGGATATAGAAATAAAAGAATACACAGAGATAAAAGTACAGTTTTATAAAGTACAGATTTTATAAAAGTTAGGGGATTGGGAGACTGCCAGCATTGCCGTGAGCTGTGAGTCCCAGAGTAAAGTTTCACATTAGTATCTATTGGTACAGTGATGAGTTGCCAGGGCTAAGAGATTTACATAACAACAGGTAGTTCCTGTATAGCACTATACAGGAAGTTTCCCATAAAGCTTCTAGAGATCCCTTACTTAACTCTATCTACGTGAGCAAATGATTACAAAATCTTTCTAAGACAAACTTCTAAGTTCTAAGATAAAGCTATCACTTAGCAGAAAAGCTAAACAGAAATATAGTAGCTCTATATTTCTTTATCTAGTTTTTGTGGATTGAGACAAGTAGTCAGCAGTGAAGCAGGGACTGTCCCTTAGGCTAATTCCTTTTAGCCTCAGATGTCTGTCTGTTGGGCAGGCACTCTTTGATCAGTTTTCATCCCTTGGCTCCATACCAAGCTTTGTCATACAGAAGCAATGTGCAAGCTGACAGGTGTGAGACACAGCATCGCCTTGGAAAGCAGCTGCCACTGACCTGTGTGATACCCTCCTGAAGCGAGGCAGCTTTTGATACATGAACTAACATGTTCACATATTCCTTCAGGGCAGAGCCCTACAAAACTCCTGAAATAATTTCTGTGTCTATATAGCAATATTAATCTATGGAGCAACAAATACTTACATCCTGACTGTGAAGATTAACTGACATGAATGTCTGTCAAGATTTTAGCACTGTATCTGGGACTCAGTAAGCAGCAGTAATAATAATATTAGCAATTGTGATTATTATTATTATTGTCATCTAATAAATATCCCTAGCTGATTTGTAGCAGCATCTCTTCCTTGAGAATTGTTTGGGGATGGGAAGCAGAGGTTGGTCTTGAGTTTCTGCTTGAGGCCAAGCACTGCAGGCTAGTTTTGCCTCTTCGTCTTAGCTTTCTCTGTCTAAATATCCTCCAGCCTCCACGTCCCAGCCTGTGTGATGAACACCCTTGTTGGTAGAGCCTCAAGCTTTTTCTGTCTTCCCCTCATTAGAATTGGCCATTTCTTTCTTCACTATATACATTGTACCTGAACATATGTACAGAATTGCGTTTAATAATATTAACATTTACTGAGCTTTTACCACGTGCCAATTACTACATATGTGTATCATGTTCTATAATTGTAATAACCATCTGAGGTAGATACTATCATGTTCACCATTTTACAACATGTTACTACTGTGCTTGGTCCCCCTGGTAGAACTCAAGATATTGAGGAACATATTTTATGTTCCTTATTAAACAATGCTGGGAACATATTTTATGGATTTTTATGTCCTCAGAATTTGCACAGCATTAACAATAGGACGGATTTTCCATAATGGTTGACCTATGATAGTCCCTCTCCAAAGTGCCTCATTCCTATGTCCTAGAGATGTTGTTTTACCTTCTTGGCCTTGTCCTACTTGTTCCGTGCCCTAAGGCACTTGCTGTGACTCTTGACCCTTTTCAGTGCTTCCTCTTCTGCTAGAAGTCTTGTACCAGCCCAGCAGAGCCTCCATTGGGAGCTCCTAGCCTGGTGGGCTGCAGGCTGTGAGAGCAAGGGAGTAACAACTGTCAGAGAGATGTGTTCATATGACCTAAGCTGTAGCTTTGACTGCACTTTGCAGCCATGCTCTTGCACAGCCATTTCATCTACCTTGAAGGCCTTTTCTTCCTTCAGGTGTCAGCACTAGGCATCCCTCTTCCCACATTCCTGCCCACAGTTGTTTCTGTCCTAACAGTGACAACTCTCTGCTGGGTTACCTGTTATCCTTGTCTGTGCCACTCCCTGTGAGTTCCTTGAGGGCAAGGGCCTGTGTATTCTGCAACCTGTAACCCCAGTATAAACACAGTTCCTGGCACTTAACGAGTGTTCTAAAAATACTCCCTCATTAAATCAACAGAAATAAGATTCTCATGTTGACAGGTCCTGGAGTACTGTTTATAGAGCGTTTTAGGAAAAGTGTGGATTAAACAAATGTTTGTGGGCTGACCTGGGAATCTAAACTCCAGGTACAACATGTTTCTTCTAGGTGAAAGATTCTGAGATATTCATGTTTATTTTCAGCAGTAAAATATTAACTCTGTTCCCAAATTCTGAAGGATCCATTGTACTCTTCTCAGATTGGCCTAATTTCTCTTGGATTCAGTGGAAGTCATACGCCCATAGGAGAGAGTCTGGCTGCTTTCGAATAGAAGATGTTGGGGCAACACTAATAAATTTCAGAGTGCATACAATTTGCATGTGCAATATCTTATTCCCATAATTTAGAGTTTCCTGAATGACTGAGAGGCTCCCAAGGTAGAGTACATCCCTTAATAATTTCCACACAGTACTGAGCTGTTGCCAAGCTCTGACCCTTTAAATGTCTCAGACAACACCCAGAGAGTTTGGGAAGAAAGCCTATTCAATTCGCTAGTATCATTTCACAATATTTATAGCTCATGATTCTCCAATGTAGGGGGGATATTAAACATATGTAGTTGGCTCATTCTCTCATGAAGAACATCCTTATTTTTCTTTCCCCCTAAGTATGAATTTTTCAGCAATGATGTAGCACTAGATGGTTCAATTTAATCAACCTTTTCCAGTATCTTTCTTGCTAAGGAGTGAATCACCAGGTTTTCTGGTGAATTATGGGAGGAACATCTGTGTATTTTCAAAAAGTTTGTAGTATGCAGTGAAACATACTCCAAGACAATCAAGTGAGATTCTTCAGGAGTAGTTTTGTTTCTTTCCTAGTTCTTTACAATCTGTCTTTAACATTTATTTTTAGCCTCATCTTTTGTTCTCCCTTTTGCGCTTTGTGCTTTGGTGACTTGACATGCCCCTTGAAGCATCATAGACAGCGGCTACACCAAAATTATTACACAGAAGGAGTACAGGGTAGGCGATCTGCTTGGCATAAAGGACTAGACCCTTACTTTGAAGTTTCATTTGCGTAGCAAACCCCCGATTTGTACAGGAGGTGTGCTGCTCCCTTATGGGAACTCGAGCTTTCTAGCAGCTTTCCAGCAGCTTAGGCCAAGGTCTTTGGAATCATCTTATTCTTCAGCTATTTTGTTGACTCCATCTTCAAATATATTCATAATTGCATCCCTTCCTCTCACCTTCATAGCTATCACCTTGGTCTAAGCTGCCATCATCTCTTGCTGAAGTTGTTGCCATCACCTCCTAACTAATCTCCCTGATTGCACCCTCTCTTCTACAGTCTGTTTCCAACATATCTTTTGAGCCTCATCTCTTGTTCTCACACAGTTTTACAGATCCTGCTAAAAAGAAGTCCGGTCATGTCATTCCTTTGCAGAAAACCCTCTGGCAGCTTCCCATTTTCACTCAGAATAAAAGCCACAGTCCTTACACTGACTGCAAAGGTATTATGCTACCAGGACTTCTGTTACTTCTTAACTGCTTTCTCATTGATTTCTCTTGCACCTCTGTTCTATCCTACTCACCTCCTTGTTATTCATTGAGCATACCATTTTGACTGCTTTTCCTCTGGACACTCACATGATACCCGTCCACCTCTGTCATCTGCTTCAATTACTCGTCTCACTTACCCTCTGTGCTCTATTGGACATTGATCACTGTTTTTCACTTCTAGAAACTATTCTCTGGGCTTCTGGACACCACATTCTCTTGGAATTATTTGTACCTGTTCAACCATTCATTTTTGATCTCTTTCATGAGCTTCTCTTTCTCTGTCTACTCCTTAATGGTCAGTTGTCCATTTCCAGTCCTCTGTAATTCTTGCCACCTATTATTTTCTTGAGCAATATTATCCTCTCTGAGGTTTCAAATTACCACTTAAATGTTCATAAACTCCCAAATCTCTATTGCCAGCCTGATATCAAGATGCACAGATCCCATTATCTGCTGAACATCTCCATCTAGATGTCTCATGGACACTTCAAACTCAACATGTTCAAAAGGTAGTTATCTTCTTCATTAAGTGGGCTTTCCATTCACCTTCTCTATTGCACCTGGTGACACCATCTAGGTACTTTATTTGAAAGTTACTCTTGATTCCACCCTCTCCTTCACTCCCACAGTCAACTAATCATCAAGTTCTGTTGGCTGCACTTCTCAAATTCTCAAATAGTTCTTAGATTTTTCTCTCCCTCTTTTTGTTTATTATCTATAATGGGTTGGATGGTAATCCCCCCAAAATATGTCCACACCAAATTCCTGAAACTTGTGAATGTTACCTTATATGAAAAGGGGTCTTTACAAATGTCACTAAGGTAAGGATCTTGAGCTGAGATTATACTGGATTATCTGTATAGAGTCTAAATCCAATGACAAGTGTCCTTATGAGCGAAAGGCAGAGGGAATATTGTGATGGAAGAGGGGAAAATAAAGACATGCAGAGGAGAAGGCAATGCGAAGGTGAGGACAGAGGCAGTGATTGGAGTGATGTGGCCACAAGGAAACCAGGGAATGCTGACAGCTACCAGAAACTGGATTAGGCAAGGAAGGATTCTCTCCTCTATGGGCTCCAGAGTGAGTGCCCTGCCAAAAACTTGATTTTGGATTTCTAATTTCTAGAAATATGTGACTGGGAGAGAATACTTGTACCTTAGCCTTAGCCCTCTTAAATTGCATCTTCTTTTCGGCAGCCAGAATAATTACAGCCAAAACACAATTTGCCCTTGTCTTTTTCATGTTTAAATCTATCTAATTCCCTTCGCTTATCACAGACTGTCTCTTTTCCTGTAGCTTCAATGCTTATTCTTGTTGATCCTGGACCTCCTCCCCCCTTTTTTATTCCATTGGTCTTGTAAACTCTCAAACCTGGATTAATCTAGCCATCCACTTTCTCTACCTCTACATTTAGGCTTTTGGAAAAACTCATATAATTGTGTGGATTTTTTCCTCTATACATTTGTGGTCCACAATCTCAGATGGGCCTTCAAAACTGTCCACATATCTGGGCAACTTCCTCTCCGAGTTTTCCTCAGTGACTATCCCAAACCTCCATCTTTGCCTTTAAAGCTCTTCTACTTTGTTTTGCACTGTCACACCCTCTCTCCCATTAACGGATATGTTTACCTTGTCTATCATGAGAGAAACTTCAGGGTTCTCAGGGATAGCATCTCTCAGCTTCCTGTTCTCTTTGTCACCAAGTTTCATAGCTTCAACTCAGCTTGCTTCCAGCTTCCAAGAAAGACATATCCACTCATTCCTTCTGTGCTGTTGACTTCTTCTTTTCATCTCCTCCAGGACTCAATTCATTATTTCCTCTTCTATTATATTTTTAGCTCTCTCTGTGGGCTCCCTAGTGCTGATGAACATGCTGACATCTTCCTTGTTTTAAACAAAATTAAGTCCTCAACACTTCTAAAATTATGTGACATGGTCTATTAAAGTGAGAACAATTTTCCAGGGGTAAACTAAGCTGTCTTAAAAAAAAATGGCAGACCTTCAATCAAGGCTTTGAAAGGAGCTCTGAACTTTTCTTTTCTCTCCCATTTTAAGCAAGGAGGAAAATAGGCAAATTAGAGAAACATACTGAGTGTTTGCCAACATTACCAGCTGTTTGCTGATAATGATTTTTCTTCTTTTCTGGCTGGAAACAAGGGTAAATTACTTACCTTTCAGTGACAATCCTCCACCCTTGTTGGCCTGGTTTGCTCAGCATTGGCCCCTACTGGTATCATCTGTTGCTATCTACTAGTAAGTGTGTAACTTCCCTTTGTCCAAGCTGGTCAGAACATATGGACTCCCATCATGGTCATATATGGCACTGAAAATGCTTTCCATTTTTATTTTCAATAATTTATGGATGGAAAGCCCTAGGGGAATTTCTACTTTTAATAAAATGCAGAGGTTGTTTTTAAGCATTTGCTATTTTTTTCTTTTTAAAAAACCCAGACTCTTCATCTTTTCATGTCTCAGATTGAATCCTTTTTGACCTTTTCCTTTTTATATCTCTCAATTGAATCCCTGTGTTACATGAATTGCTGGCAGTGATGCATTCCACTGGTCACCACCTATGGTTCTGAGATGCACATCTTTGCTCACAAAAAGAGGACCTGGACAGGAAAGATGCATAACCAATGAAAGCAAAGGTAGCAGTGCTTAACTGTAATCTTCTTTTAGGAGTGACAGTATTGTATTTAGATAAGAATTTTTAATCAAGGAAAACCAATTGAAACTATAAATTATGACATAATTCGAATTTTACTCTCCTCACTCCCTGGTTTTCAGATTTTTGTGTCACTTTATTTATTTCCTGTCACTGGTGGGAAGCTTAGAGTTATATACTTATTCTATCAAAATTTGATTCAGTTTTTAAAATATTTTTTTCTATGGCTGAGTGTGGTAAACAGAATAATGGCCCCCAAAAGAGGTTCAAGTCCTAATCTTGGAGTCTGTGAACAGGTTACCTTACATGGAAAAGGCACTTTGCAAATGTGATTAAGTTAAGAATTTGAGACAGGAGATTATTTTGGATTATCTAGGCGGGCGTAATGTAACCACAAGGGTTTTTATTATATTTTTTATTTAAAAATATTATGGGGGTAGAAATATTATTAGTTACATACATTGATTTTGTTATGTTCGAGTCAGGGTTATAAGTGTGCCCATCACTCAGATAGTGTTCATTGTACCAATTAGGTAGGTCTTTGACTATCCCTTCCTCCCACCTCTCTCCTTCTTGATTTCTGTTGAGTTTTACTTCACTCTGTGCAAATGTGTGCTCATTGGTTGGTTCCAATTTAATTTAATTTAATAGTGAGTACATGTGGTATTTGTTTTTCCATTCTTTATATACTTCACTTAGGATAATGGTCTCCATTTCCATCCAGGTTGTTACAAAAGATACTAGATCCAATTTTTTTTTTATGACTGAGTAATGCTCCATAGTATATGTATATCACATTTTATAATCCACTCACGAATTGATGGGTACTTGGGTTGATTACACATCTTTGCAATTGTGAATTGTGCCACAATAAACATTCACATGCAGGTGTCTTTTTGGTAAAATGACTTCTTTTACTTTGGGTAGATACGCAGTAGTGGGATTTGTGGATCAAATGGTAGGTTGACTTTTAGTTCTTTGAGGAATCCTCATATTGTTTTCCATAGAGGCTGTACTAATTTGCGGTCCCCCCAGCAGTGTATAAGCGTTCCTTTCTCTCTGCATTCATGTCAGCATCTATTGTTTTTGGACTTTTTAATAAAAGCCATTCTGACTTGGGTAAGGTGATATCTCATTGCGGTTTTGATTTGCATTTACCTGATGATTAGTCACTGAGCATTTTTCATATGTTTATTGGCTATTAGTCTATTTTCTTTTGAGAAGCTTCTGTTCATGTCTTTTGCTCACTTTTTAAATGGGGTTGTTTGATTTTTCTTGCTGATTTGCTTGAGTTCTTTCTACAAAGTTCTGGTTATTAGCCCTTTATCAGATGTTGAGATTGTGAATATTTTCTCCCATCCTGAAGGTTGTTTATTTGCTCTGTTAATTATTTCCTTAGCTGTGCTGAAGCTTTTTAATTTAATCAAGTCCCATTTATTTATTTTTGTTGTTTCCGTGGTTGCCATTGGTGGTCTTCTTCATAAATTCTTTGCCTAGGCTGAAAACTAGAAGAGTCTTTCCAACATTTTCTTCTAGAATTTTTATGGTTTTGTGCCTTACATTTAAATTTTTTATCTATCTTGAATTAATTTTTGTGAGTGGTGAGAGATATGGATCCTGTTTCATTCTTCTGCATGTGGCTATCCAATTTTCCTGCACCATTTATGGACTAGGGTTTCATTTTCCCAAGGTATATTATTGTCTGCTTTGTCAAAGATCAGTTGGAGATGATTTTATATCTGGGTTCTCTGTTCTGTTCCGTTGGTCTGTGTCTCTATTTTTGTGCCAATATCATGCTGTTTTGTTTACTATAGGCTTGTAGTATAGTTTGAAGTCTGGTACTGTGATACCTCCAGATTTGTTCATTTTGCTTAAGATTGCTTTGGCTATTTGGTATCTTTTCTGGTTCCAAACAAAGCATAGAATTATTTTTTCTAGGTCTATGAAATATGACATTGGTATTTTGATGGGGATTGCCTTGAATCTGGAAATCACTTTGGGTAGTATGGAAATTTTAATAATGTTGATTCTGACAATCCATGAGCATGCTATATTTTTCATTTTATTGTGTCATCTGCAAATTCTTTTCTCAGTGTTTTGTAATTCTCTTGTAGAGATCTTTCACCCCATTGGTTAAGTATATTCCTAGCTTTTTATTTTCTTTGTAGGTACCATGAATGGTATTGAGTCTTTAATTTGATTCTCAGCTTGACTGTCATTGGTGTATAGGAATGCTACTATTTGTGTACATTGATTTTGTAACCTGAGACTTTGCTGAATTTATCAATCCCAAGAGTCCGCTGATGGACTCTTTGGGGTTTTCTAGATATAAGATCACATCATCAGCAAAAAGCGAGAGTTTGACCTTCTCTTTCCTGATTTGGATACATTTTATTCCTTTTTCTTGCTTGATTGCTCTGGCTAGGACTTTCAGCACTATGTTGAATAGAAATGATGACAGTGGGCACCCTTGTCTTGTTCCATTTCTTAGTGAGGATGCTTTCAACTTTTCCCCATTTAGTATGATGCTGGATATGGGTTTGTCATATATGACTTCTGTAAGTTTGAGTTATGTTCCTTTTATGCCTAGTTTGTTGAGGGTTTTCATCATGAAAGGGTGCTGGATTTGGTTGAATGCTTTTCCTGGATCTGTTGAGATGATCATATGATTTTTGTTTTTGCTTCTCTCTATGTGGTGAAGTACATTTATTGATTTACATACTTTGGACCATCCTTGTCCCCCTGGAATGAAGCTCATTTGGTCATGGTGAATTATTTTTTGATGTGCTATTGAATTCAGTTTGCTAGTATTTTGTTGAGTATTTTTGCATCTATATAACACGAGGAAGGTGTTCAAACTGATGCAATAGCTTAGTCAAATAAGTATTCCAGATTTTGGGAGGGATGAAGAGGGAGATATTTAGAACCCTTCACCAGAATCCCCTCAACTTGATCATAGTGGATTAATGATGCACTTTGTGGATGTGGTTAGTCAATGACACCAGCTTGATGGATCTTTCCTTCTGCACCAAATCCCATTGAGTTATCTGGTCCCCTTGGCTGGTGCAGAATCATTAGGCGAGGAGCACTGGCATCATCCAGGGTAATGTTCTTCAAGCGACTGACCAACCTATAAGGTCTCGGAGCTGCGACAGCCTTGGGGCCTTTGCAGAGTTGCCAAACATTACATGCACTGCACTTGCCAGTGTGCTGATTAAGAATCACTGAGAACTCCACCTCATCTCCTGCCTGTAGCTCAATGCCATCCTGAACTTCTTTCACATGGAAAAAGAGCTTCTTGCTATCTCCTACTTCATGGTTAATGAAGCCAAACTGATCTTTCATACACTCCACTGTGGCCCTAGCAGGGGTGTGATGTTATAGGCCATAGTATGTGCATTTTGTCCCAGGACACACAATTGATGTTATGGAATAATTTCCAAGGTATGGGTATAAGCTCTTCTTTGTAAGTCTGGTAAAATTCAACTGTGAATCCTTCTGGTCTGGGGCTCTTTTTGGTTTGAAGATTTTTTATTATTGCTTCAATCTCATTGTGTGTGTTTGGTCTGTTCAGGAATTCTATTTCTTCCTGACTGGATATTGGGAGGTTGTATGTTTCCAGGAATTTTTCTATTTACTCTGTTTTCAAATTTATGTGCATAGAGATTTTCACTGTATTCACAGTTGATATTTTGTATTTCAGTGGTATCAGTTGTAATATCTCCTTTTTCATTCCTGATTGAGCTTATTAGGGTCCTTTCTCTTCTATTCCTGGTTAATTTAGCAAGAGGCCTATCAATTTTGTTTATCTTGTCAAGGAACTAACTTTTTGTTTATTTGATCCTTTGTATTTTTTTGTTATCTATTTCATTTAGTTCTGCTCTGACCTTAGTTATTTCTTTTATTCTGCTGGCTTTGGGTTTGGTTTGCTCTTCCTATTCTAGTTGCTTGAAACATGTCATTAGATTGTTAATTTGTGATCTTTATGTCTTTTTGAGGTAGGCATTTAAGGCTATGAAATTTCCCCTTAGGAGTGTATTTTCTGAATCCCATAGATTTTGGTACCTTATGTTCTCTTTGTCATTCAGTTCAAGGAATCCTTTGATTTCCGTCTTAATTTCATTGTTGACCCAATAATTGTTCAGCAGCACATTGTTTAATTTCCATTATTTTGTGTAGAATTGAGTGTTCTTGTTGTAGTTGATTTTTTGTTTTATTCCACCATGCTCTGAGAAGATGCATGGTGTGATTTCTATTTTTTTATCTGTTGAGACATATTTTGTGGCCTAAGATATCTGTCTTGGAGAATGTTTCATGTGCTAATGAGAAGAATGTATATTTAGCAGTTTGTAGGTAAAATGTTCTGTAAATGTCTATTAGGTCCATTTGTTCCAGAGTCCCATTTAAGTCCAGTGTTTCTTTATTTATGTTATGTTTGGATGATCTGTCCAGTTCTGTCAGTGGGATGTTGAAGTCCCTGGCAATTGCGATGCTGCTCTTTATCTGTTTACTTAGATCTAGTAGGGTTTGCTTGGTGAATCTGGGTGCTCCTGTGTTAGGTCATAACTATTTAGAATTGCTATATCTTCTTGTTGAATTGTTCCCTTTAGCCCTATGTAATGACCATCTTTGTCTTTCTTTACTATTGTTGACTTAAAGTCAATTTTATATGATACGAGAATGGCTACACCTGCTTTCTTTTGGTTTCCTTTTGCATGGGATATTTTTTTTTCATGCCTTCACCTTGAGTCTGTATGAATGCTTGTGGGTTAAGTATGTTTCCTGGAGACAGAAAATATCTGGGTTGTACTTTTTCATCCATTGGCTAGCCTATGTCTCTTGAGTTGGGCTTTCAGACCATTCGTGTTGATTGATAGAATTAATATGTGGGATGCTGTTCTGTTCATTCTGTTGGATAGTACCTTGTTGCTATGTTTTACCTCTTATGCTATTGCTTTATATGAGCTCTGAGCTTTAGCTCTTGGGTGGTTTTACACTGATAGGGTGTCTATTGTGCTGATCCATGTATGACGTAGTTGTCAGTATTCCTGCAGGGCAGATCTCGTCTTGACAAATTTCCTGAATGTTGGCTTGTCTGGAAAAGTCTGTATTTCTCCTTCATACATGAAACTTAGTTTTTCAGGATACAGAATTCTAGGTTGGAAGCTATTCTGTTTAAGAAGACTGAAGATGGGGCCCCAATCCCTTCTGTCTTGTAAGGTCACAGTTGAGAAGTCTGCAGTTAGCCTGATATATTTTCCTTTGTAAGTTACTTGATGTTTTTGCTTCATGGCTTGCAGGAGTTCCTCCTTTGTGTTGACTTTAGCCAGTATGATGACTACGTGTCTTGGTGATTGCCTCTTTCTAATGAATTTCTGAGGTATTCACTGAGCTTCTTGTACCTGGATGTCTAAATCCCTAGCAAGATCAGGGATGTTTTCCTCCATTACTCCCTCAGGTAGGTTTTCCAGCCCTTTTGCATTTTTCTTTACCTACACGGATGCCTATGATTCTTATATTTGGCCATTTTTAATAATCTCATATATCTTGTAGGCTTTGTTCATTCCTCTTAATTCTCTGTTCTTTATTTTTGACTAACTGAGATAATTCAACAGAGTTGTCTTCCAGCTCTGAGATTCTTTCTCCTGTCTGGTCTAGTCTATTCTTAAAACTTTCCACTGAATTTTTTATTTCCTTAAATGAATTTTTCATTTCCAGATGTTGTATTTGTTGTTTTTAAAAATACATTGATCTCTTTAGTGAATTTTTCATTTATTTCCTGAATTGTTTTTCTGGTTTCTTTGAGTTGGTTTCCCATTTTCTCTTGGAGTTCATTGAGCTTCATTACAATCCATATTTGGAATTTTTAATCTGTCATTTCAATTTTTTCATTTTGGTTGGTATCCATTGCTAGTGATCTGGTGTTCCCTTTTGGGGGTGTCCTTTCACTTTGATTTTTCATACTTCCAGAATTCTTTTGCTGATTCCTTCTCATGTGGAGCAGCTGCTGCTTCTTATTTTTGGATTAGTTTAGGTGGAGCTTCTTTTTTCCTCTCCCTCTCTAGTGAGGGCGTGATCGTAGAATATGTTGGGTAAGAACCTTTGGCTTTGCTTGTGGGTTCTTTGATGGTGATCTAGGTTCTGGATGAATGCCTTTGTTATAGATAACCTTAACATTGTGTTTTTCTCAGTTGCTACCTGTTTGTAGGCTGTAGCAGTGGTAAGCTATGTGTGTGGGCAGATTCCCTGTCTCTCTTTGATGAGGGAGGATGGAGGTCTTTGAATTCCTTTCTCTTTCCTCAGCCCACCATTGTGGTTTTCTTAATGGTGTGAATTGTATTGGCACACCCAGTTTAATCTCCAGATAGTAGGTGGTGCTTGTGGTTAATAATCAACCATATCCCATATGATTGAGTCAGTAAATGCTGTAATGGGTTTTGTAAATTGGCCTCCCTGCCAGTAGGTGGTGCTTGCCAGATGGAAGGAGCTGCAGTTTTGTTTTCTGGACTTGTGACCAGCTCTAGCCTCTTGGGAGAAGCACTCAAATGCCCCAGGGGCAGGGCTCTGGCACTTCCAGGTAAGTCATTATTTTCTACCACAGCAAAGGCAGTTGGGGAGTGATGCTGGGCAGGGCTGTATTGGGTGAGCCTGCCCTCAGGCTCCACAAAAACTGGTAAGGTAGGTGTCTTGGCAGGTGTCAAAGGTCTACTCTAGGTAGGGGCTGGAGTGGGCCCACCCAGCCAGAAAGTCTGCTCATGGGGGACGGGCCATCTGAGATTCATGATGTGGCTGTCAGGAGCATGTTTGGCCCTTCTTCCCACTCTCTTACTCTGTGGTCTTCCTCAGGCGTCTGCCAGCAGGCAGGAGCTCAAACTAGCTGAGCTCCCCCACAATGGTGCTGTGGACTGGAAGCTTCCCTGTCCAGGATCCTGCCCTGGGCTGAGAGTGCAGCCTTCCTGTTGGGGGAGGGATACTCTGTGAATGCACTGTGCCTGGGACCCATTCTGCCCTCTCTTCTCACTTCTGCCTGTGTGGGCTCCCTCACCTCCCAAGGTTAACTCACACATCTCCCCTCTGTGCCCCTGAGCAACACAGTTGAGTCCTGGGAATACAGGATCTGGCCTGTGGGCCTCTCCCCTGGTTCCTGAAGATCAGTTCCTGACTGACTGTGCTGGGGAGAAGCATGCTGGTCCTGAGTTGCTTATGGAGTGCTCAAACAGGTTTGATGTCCCTCTGCTTCTGGATGTGTCCTGCTCTGATGGAACAGCCAAGCAAGCAGCACTGGGGAGTGCTGGTGAGCAGGGAGCCCACAGTCCAAGTACCTCTTAGTCCTCTGGAAGTCTTTAAGAGGAAAGGTTTGAGCCACACTATCTGTGGAAGCCTCAGACCACAAGCGTTCTTATAAGAGGGAGGAGATGGCTCAGAGTGAGAGAGAGGAGTCAGAGAAGGAGATGTGATGATGGATGCAGAAGTTGGAATGATGCCATTGCTGGAAGGAGCCATGAACCAAAGCATGAGGGCAGCCTCTGGAAGCTGGAGAAGCAAGGAATAATTTCTCCCTTAAAGCCTCCAGAAGGAACACAGCCCTGCTGATACATTGACTCTTGCCTTATAATAACCATTTTTGGACTTTTCTAAAACTGCAAGATAATAAATTTGTGATGTTTTAAGAAACCAAGTTTGTGATGATTTGTTAAAGCAGCAGTAGGAAACTAAAACGCTGGAATTTTTAGTAGAAAACGCAACATGATTTTCATTCTTTTAACCTAGAACTTAGTGACGGGTCCTATCCAGGGAGCACTGTCACTTTAAGAGGCTGTGATGAGCTTACCAAAGCAGCTGAGGCTTGCTTACCCAGAAGCCGCAGAGACTGACTCATTGTCATATGGACTTGATCTTGGACTCCTCTCTCCTTGCCTTCTTTACTTCCTTCCATGTTCTCTGGCCACCATGCTGCTGGTCACTGACCTGCACCCAGGCTTATGAGCTTGTTTCTTGCTCTGATTTAGTTAATGAGCCTTAGAATCCTCAGCTTCTTCTCTACCTGTTTCGGATTGTCAACATACATCAGTCCTTTCTGGCTTAACCTGCCTTGCCAATCTGATAAGATGCCTAGATTTATGCATAGAGGCCCTCAACTCTTGGTGCCCTATTCCAATCAACCAATGCAACCACCATTTTGGGAAGTGTGCCGATGCACATGTTCCTGCATTTGTTCAGAGTTGTGCCTGAGTGGTTGGCTCTGTTTGCTTGTCTGTTCACTCATTCTTTAAGCAGTAAATGCTGCTTGGCTGAATGCTGAATGGCTACTCTGTGACAAGAAGTGGAATGGAAACCAGGAATGGATAGATGACTAAGATATGGTCTGCATCCTCAAGGAGTTCATAGTCTAAGGTAGGCAGTCAACACAGAGAGAGGTAATTAGTAGGAACAAAGGTGGAAATATTCATAGGCTGCCACCGATCCTAGGGAACAGAGGCTTTTCTGGGGTAGTAGGAGTGGGGAAGCTAAAAGAAGGAGATGCTTGAGTAGAAGCTTAGAAAGAATGAGTAGGAATTATCCAGTGGCAGGGAGGTGAGTGGGGGGAGGGTGTGAATGGAGGAGATGGCATATAGTGATGGGAGTTCAGAACAAGGAACAAATTGAGAAATAGCACAGGGAAGTAAAAGAGTGTGTAAGGAACAAGCAGTTGAATGTCATTTGAATATTGAGTGTGAAGCAGAGAGTTGTGGGGGAGAAGATGGAGAGGTAGGCAGGGGCCAGACCTCAGAGCACCCATATGCCTTAGAAGGGTGCTTTAGTCCCGGGGTTCTGACTGTTCATCTTATAGTGTGTAAGAATCATTCATTCAATTCATCAACACTGTTCAAAACCCTGGGGACTAGATGTAAACAAGAAGATAAAGCTGCTGCCCTCTCGGAACCCATTGTAGCAAAGGAGACAGATAATATGGTAATCACAATGAAAAGAGCTGTTGGGGGCAGCTCACAAGCCTGGGTGAGGATGCAAAAAGACTTCCCCGAAGATAGAATCTCTGAGCTGAGTTTTTAATAGATGGGATTACTTAGGAGCTTGTTAAGAAGAGAGGTCTCGTTAGTCTCCAACCTCAGAGAATCATATTGACTAGGTCTGGAATAGACCCCAAAGTCTGTATTTCACATAGCCTGGTAGGTGGTTCTGGTGCAGGTAGATTCATAGAAGGGTTCAAGTTTTCGATTCCACTAAATGTGTGTCTGATGTTGTCCTTCTATATATCCTGAAGCAGGAGGCTCACACCATTAATAGCCTCACTGAGATGTTGTAATACTCATGATACTTAAGAAAAACAGTATTGCAATAACTGATGTAGTTCTAGCCACATCTAGATGGCTCCTGAGTGATTCAGAGGGAAACTTTGGATGGGATATGGTTAGAAGAAGTGTGAGAAGTTCCCTTTGAAAGGTTGAGTAATATGAGAACATGCTTCCATAGATGACTGAAGAATGGGCAAAACTTTTCCTTCATTTCTCCACCAGCCTCCACCAACTTCCTATCCCGAACCTCCACTGCTTTCCAAGGAAATGGGGCTGAACTACTTAATCCTTAGGCAGAAAATTGGGCTAGGGTACCTACAATTTCTGTTCAGAACTAGCTTCTCAAAAAACTTTCCAGACTCTAAATCATAGGCAAATAACTTAGAAATTTTTTTCCAGGATGCAGGTTAGTATCATAGAAATGGCATAAAATTTGAAGCCAGGCTTATCAGTGAGTACTTACCTACTTTGTAAATGTTCAAAGTATTAAATTTCTAGGTGCTCAAAAAGCAAAAAAATAAGATCCTGTTCCTGTTCTATAGAAGCTCACAATTTAGTAGGGGAGACAGATAATATTAAGCGCGACGTGGTAATGCTAGAGGAACTCACAGGATGCTGTGGGAATAAGAGAGGAGACATTTAGCTAAGTCTGCAGTGAGGGCTCACAAAGGAATAAGCCCTCAGCTGGGACTTGGAGGTTGGGAAGAAATTAGGTGGGAAAGGAAGGCAAAGTTAGGGCACATTTTATTTCCCTCCCTTAGTATAGTCTGTGTTTCATTTCTTTTGTGTCTCACCACAATGTCTTTTAATGGTCTACACACAGCAGGTTTGTGGTCTGATAGAATCACCATTTCCATATTTTCATTAACTTCTTATTTGATTGGAATGACAAGATCACTTAGTACTGGGTTGGATGACCTAAATCAGCAGTTTGCTTGGGGTTTCTTAATGGGTTGTGCTCAAAGTAGGATATATTTATTTACAAGAGCCTTGTCCTTTGAAGTGATACCCAGGCACTCTGTTAGATTTGTTTGAAGTCTCATGAGTGCACAGTTGGTTTTGGGATGCAAGATAGGCAGGGTGGATAGCCACAGATGTGGTGGCCTATTTGTGGGCCCATCTGACTGTTAGAGAATGGTCAGATGGCCTTGCTCAGTTCCTAGACAATCACAATCTCTCTGTCATCTCCCTTACGCATTCTTTTTCTTTTGTTTTTTTTTTTTTTTAAGTAACCGTCAAAGATATTTACTAACCACTTTGAGAATCTCAGGAAAACAAAGACTGTTAGGGAAATTCATGAGATCAGATAAAAATGATTCACAAGGGAATGCTCAGAGATTTTCCCCAGTAAAATCCTCAGTCTAAGTGAAGCAATTTTTCTCTCCCTCTAAACACTTCTTTTTGCAGAAGAGAAGCTAATTTGATGTAAATGATAAAGTTCTTAGAGAGAAAGGAAAGAAAGGATGGGAAGAAGAGAAAACACTTTAAAAAAAAATTATTTATTTTTATTTATTGAGGGTACATAATAGTTGTATATCTTTTTAGCGTACATGTAATGTTTTGATGCAGGCATACAATGCAAATTAATCAAATCAGGGTAATTGGGGTATCCATCACCTCAGGCATTTATCATTTCTTTGTATTAGGAACATTCCAATTCCACTCTTTTAGTTATTTTGAAGTTTACCCTAACTTATTGTTGATTATAGTCACTTTGTTGTGCTATCAAATATTGTTCATTCTATTTAACTAACTATATTTTTGCACCCATTAACGATCCTCACCTTATCCCCCATCCCCTGCTACCGTTCCCAGTCTCTGGTAACCATCATTCTACTCTCCTTCTCCATGAGTTTGATTGTTTTTAATATTTAGGTCCCACATGTGAGTGAGATGATGCGAGATTTTTCTTTTTGTGCTTAGCTTATTTCACTTAACATAATGTTTTCCTGTTCTATCCATGTTGTTGCAAATAGCAGGATTTCAGAGAAAACCCTTTTGGTAGTAGAGGAGTGATAGAGCAGTATTTTTCCCTGAGGGGTTTTGAGGAGAGAGATGCTGGAATACCTGAAGGAAAGGAACAAAATGGGCAGGAGAACAAAGGTATTTTAGTAAGTGATTTTATGCATTTTGTGCTTGAATCCCTTTGAATATTATGAGTAAAACAGGGGTTTCTTAATTATTTCTTCTTTATGTTGGCTGTTGGGCTGCAAGGCTTTGAGACTAAAGCATGTTATGGGTCAGTATGCATCCTCATGCGATTCTATAAATACGGCATTGGGGAAATCATGGGTCACCCCCTACCCTAGCCTACCTACGGACTCCAGGTTAAGGATGTCTGTTTGGGGTCTGGATTATTGAAATATTCTCTGAACTCATCTCCCTATCACCACTTTTCCTCTTCTTCAATCTTTTCTGCATATTATAGTCCCATCGCTTTTAAAAGACAAATTGGATTGTGTCATTTCCTCACTATATCCTTTTAATGGCTTCCTTATTTGCATAAGCGTTATGGGCTGCACTGTGTCCTCCCCCAAATTCATATGTTGAAGTCCTAATACCCAATACTTCAGGATGTGATTGTATTTGGGAATAGGGTCTTTAAAGAGGTAATTAAATTAAGATGAAGTCATTAGGGTGAACTCTAATCCAATAGGACTGGTATCCTTACAAGAAGGGTTAGGATGCAGATACAGATGGAAGACCATGTAAAGATACAGGGAGGTGCAGCAAAGAAAATAATCAAGGAAATGAAAAGGCAGCCTATGGATTTGGAAAAAATATTTACAAGCCATATATCTGGTGAGTGGTTAATATCTAAAATTTATAAAGAACTCACACAACTTAATAGTAGAAAAACAAATAACCCAATTAAAAAATGGGCAAAGGACCAGAATAGACATTTCTCTGAAGAAGACTAAAAATAGCCATATTTGTATGAAAAAGTGCTCAACATTAATCATCAGGGAAATGCAAATCAAAACCTCAATGAGATACCATCTCACATCTGTTTGGGTGGCTTGTATCAAAACGTCAAAAGAAAACAAATGTTGACAAGGATATGGAGGAAAGGGAACCATTGTACACTGTTGGTGGGAATGTATATTTGTGCAATCATTATGAAAAATGGTATGGAGGCTTGCAAAGAAATTAAAATAGAACCACCACGTGACCTAGCAATCCCTCTTCTGGGCATATACTCAAAAGGAAATGAAATCACCATCTTGTAACGATATCTGCACTCCCATGTTATTGCAGCATTATTCACAAGAGCCAAGATATGGAAACAACCTAAGTGTCCGTTGATGGACAAATGGATAAATGGATTTTATACACACACACACACACACACACATACACACATACACACATACACAATGCAATATTATTCAGCCTTAAAAAAGAAAGAGATCCTGCCATTTACCACAACACAGATGAACACAGAGGACATTATGCTAAGTGAAATAAACCGGACATAGGAAGAAAAATATTGCATGATCTTATTTATATGTGGAATCTAAAAAAAAAAGTCAAATATACAGAGATAGAATAAAACAGTGGTGGTGGGGAAAGGAATTGGAGAGGTGGAGGCCAGAGGATACAAATTAGCAGTTGGGATGAACCAGTCTAGAGACCTAATGTACGACATGAGGACCACAAGTAATATCATTGTATTGTGCTTGAAATTCTTGCAAAATGAGTAGATTTTAGCTGCTCTTGCCACAAAAACAGACAAAATGGGTTATGAGATGATGGATATGTTAATATGCTTCACTGTAGTAACCATTTTACTATCTATGTGTATCCTTTAACATCATGCCGTATACCTTAAATACACACAATAAAATTTATTAAAAAATGAAGACACAGGGAGCAGATGGCCATCTACAAGCCAAGGAAAGAGGCCTCAGAAAAAAAGAACCCTATAATTGTGTTGTTTTAGCCACACAGTCATGGGACTTTGTCATGGCAAGCCTAGCAAACTCATATAGTAAGTAAAATCCAAACTTTTTACCATGTCTTGCAAAGCTTTGTGATTACAGCTTGCCTAAATTTCCCTTGCTCTTTAAAATCTAGCCATCATGGCCTTGTAGAAATTTCTTGATAAGACTTTTTTTTTTGATGTTTAAGGGTATCTTTTTTTTAACACTTACTGTTTTTCAGGTCTGAAGTCATTGTCCCCTCATCTCCCTCCCACCCTTACCCCATTGTTTAGCTGCTTATTTTCATACCTCCTGTCTCAATGCACTGCATGCAGGTTGTAATGACATTTGGGTGACTAGTTGGCACAAGGCAGTTCACAACTTTGCCTCTAAAGAAATGACAACAAAGCACCTATTGCTTAGGGTAAGAGAGGATATAATGCAGTCACAAATAAGCTCAAATCTCAGTGGCTTAACACAATAAAAATATATTTCTCCTTTATGCTACATTTCCAGCCCAGGTTAGCAGGGGGAAACTCTACTTACCACACTCATTCAAGAGCTCAGATTGATGGAAACTGCACTGATATATGCTCTATGATCATCTTGTCAAAGAGGTGAGAAGTTGGGGAATATGTCATACATTTTAAAGTCTCAGCCTAGCAGTGACACATGTCCTTTCCATTCAGATTTTGTTGGCCAAAACAAGTCATATGGGCACACCCAATTTCAAAGGAAATAGCATAATCCCAGCATGTATTTGGAAGGAGGAAAGCTGGAAATATTTTATAAACAGCACTAGTGAATACCCACCAACAATCCAGGTACACAGGAAGAGGCTACTATGCGTCAAGGTTTTTTGCTTTTTTTCGTTTGTATTTTTGGGTTCGCTGAACTTTGGGCAGCCTATCTAGGCTTTAAGTTCTGTAGGGGTAGGGGTTGTTACTGGTTTGGTTGTTGTTGTATTCTCAGTGCATTGTCCAACACGTAGTGGGCTGTTACTAAACGTTAAACATTATTGTCACTAAACTGACTGAGCAAATGGATAAATAAGAGCATTTATTTTTTATTTATTTATTTTTTTGAGAGAGTCTCACTCTGTTGCCCAGCCTAGAGTGCTGTGGTGTCAGCCTAGCTCACAGCAACCTCTGACTCCTGGGCTCAAATGATCCTCCTGCCTCAGCCTTCCGAGTAGCTGGGACTACAGGTGTGTGCCACCACGCCTGGCTAATTTTTTCTATCCATTGAATTTTTTCTATTTCAGTAGAGACAGAGTCTTGCTCTTGCTCAGGGTGGTCTTGAACTCCTAAGCTCAAGTGATCCTCCTTCCTTGGCCTACCAGAGTGCTAGTATTATAGGCACACTGAACCCAGCCTAAGAGTATTGATGGATTATTAAGTGCTTCTCAGGTATTACCTCCTTTAACTCTTATGGTACACCTCAAGGCAGGTTTTATTGTTATCTTCATTTTATAGATGTGCAAGCTGAGCTAACTTTTACAAGAACATATCAAAGTCTCAGTAATCAGTATTTTCTGTTCATTTGGAATGAAGGCACAGGTGATGAAGTGTCTTGTGTTCTTCTGCTTTTTTCATTGTGTGTTTTGAATCAGACATTTTATAAGAGCTATTATCCAGAATCCCTGCTGCCTTTATTCTCTACTTCGTAATTTCTTTACTTATACATTCTAAAGACATTTTTCAGCTATTCATTGTTATTCACTATTTGTTTAAAAACATTCTTTCTCAAATGTAGTTTTGTCTTTTTCTGTTTGGATAAGATTTGAACCAATTCCTCTCCTAGAAGTTTGGCTTCCATTTGGATTGGAAACATAATCCAGGTTCTGAAACAAACAAGTTAAAATAAATAGTTCTGTCATCAGAGATAGGGGTTGGAAGAAAAAGACAAGAGAAATAAAATTTTCTGAAATCTGATTCAACCATATTTATCATTATTATTGAGTATGCTTCCCTAGACATTTTCAAATTGAAACCATCAAGGAGAACCGACTAGAATGGAAGTCTAAATCATTTGCCAGCCATGTGTTCTCTTGGCCCAGAGCTCAAATGGGGACAGCATGCTAAAGTCCCCTAACACTCAGTTTCTTGATGAAGCACTTTTGTATTCGTTGGTGTGTATGTTAAAGTATGTTAAAGAGAGGGAGTGTTGCCCGTGGTTGAGGCATTAACCTGTTGCTTTGCATGTGGCACCTGTTGGTTGGTCAGTTGCTGTCTTGTATTAACTGAAAGAGGCAGGCTCAAGTGATCCTTCTGCCTCAGCCTCCTGAGTAGCTGGGACTACAGGCATGTGCCATGATGCCCAGCTAATTTTTTTCCTAGTTTTAGTAGAGACAGGGTCTTGCTCTTGCTCAGGCTAGTCAAGGGATTCTCCTGCCTTAGCCTTCCACAGTGCTAGGATTACAGGTGTGAGCCACTGTGCCTGGCTGGTCCCTGTATTCTTAAAAAGAGAAATTACCCATGGAAGCATATGACACACTTAGGTTGAAACTTGACTATTACCAACAAGTACTCTAATATGCTCCATAAATCACATTGGTGGCCCTCACTGCTGCCTCAACATGGGATCACCTCTGCTTACTTCAAGTAATTATTATTATTTATTATTAATGATGGGTGCTACTTATTGTGCCCTTTCTCCATGCCGGGCATAGTGCTACACATTGTGTGTGTATTATCTCCAGTTCTGACAACCATCATGTAAAGTGGACATGATGATCTCCATTTTATTGGTAATGGCCTCAGAGAGCCTAGGTAACTTATACAGGTCCTAAAATTAAGTCAGTTAAAACTTGGTCAAAAAAAAAAAAAAAACTTGGTCAGTTTCATTCTTGTATCTCAACTGTTAGTAATGGATGATTCTATAAAAAGTTTTAAAAATGTACAGAATTTTATTAATTCCTCTTATACACCATATTTGATAAATTGGACACTTTTCCTGGTGAAGGTGCCTGATTCTGGGGTCTTTCTGAGCATGTGATAATTCCTCAGGCCTTGTACTCCGGAGGCGGTAGGTATGTGTGGTGGCTAGAGCTGGGAGTATATCTTTGGTGAAGGCTGTGGTGGGACAAGCAGACCCATCCCGTGTAACTCTGACCCTACATGGGTCTGTTTAAGCACCCCATGTTGGTTGGTTGAACTTTTATTTCCTTTATCACTTCTGGATTGACAAATTGAAAATGTTCATGCATCTGCTAAAAGGTTTTTAGCACAAAGGATTTATTTACCTTGGAGAATCCCCTTCGGGGAGACACACTTGCTCTTTAGATAGAGTCTTAGATTTGTTTGCTAGCTTGCTTTTCTACATGAGTAATTTCTCTCAGGAAGTGACTTGAGTCTGTGGAACATCTGGCTCAATAAACTATCGGCAAAGCTGGGTTTTGGAAAAGTTTTGTTGGTGAGGCAGCTGTGGTGGAGTGGAATGGACCTGGAATTAAAGACTGGGATTGGGCCCCAGCTTTACCATGGAACCCATTTTATGACTTTCATCTAACCTATATGAAAGGTCACCTATCTTATTAGTACCTCAATATCCTTAACTTGGGCTTGCATAAGTAACCAAGTTTTGGCTACTAGGATGGTGGACCACAAATCCTCCAGCATTCTGGAGTTGCCCTTAAAAATCTTCTGAATAAAGTATCTTGATTTCCTAACCCACACAATGTGAGCATGTTGTCACCAGTATTTTTATTTGAGCAATTTTCCTTTCTTGGTGGAGAGAATGGGAGAGGTTTCTCCTGATGTAGGTTATAATGAAATCTGTTTCTTTCCTGTTTAAAATTTTCTAAAAACATCTCTAACATCAAATAGTCATGTGTAACAGGATATATTTTATGAATGTTTGGGAGTGATGGAGAGTGTGCCTGGGGTTATTACATCCCAACACAGAAAGAAGTAAACGACTTAAAACTGGATATTAGACATCATTATGGTCAAATTCTCTGGCCATCTCTACCCACTGGGATCTTCTCGGGTCTCTGCCAGCAGCTCTGTGGCTCAAGTTGCTTCTTTTTCTCGGCATCTTCCTTTTTTATCCCACATCAGAGCAGCCCAAATCCGTGTCTTCCCCACCTTGCATGGGAATACAAAACAATTTCATCAGTTTATTATAAAAGGCAATTGCTGGCACCTAGGACAGCGCGGCCTGCAGTGGACACTCAGTTGGGCCAGCCCCAGCTCCTAAAGAGCCTGGGGCAGGAGAACTCGTGGAGACCACACCACCCTCTTCCTTACTTTTCCCATATTTGTGTGCACGTGCTAGAACCCACCCTACCTATATCCAGCCTGGGGAGACATGCACCTGCTGGAAGACCCCAGGCCCACCTTGGGATGGAAGCCTGCGGAACAGGCCTGTGTAGGCCCTGCATTGGGGCAGAGAGTTCTGGAGTCCTGGGGACCCGGCACATGGCCCAGAAGGCGTGCGTGGGAGCAGCTTGGCACGCCCATGTCTCCACAGCTTCTTGGCCCTGTGGGGAGAAATATGGCTGGAGGGGGCCGAATAGGACCTGGCAGATGCTAGGCCAGGTGGTCACTCAGGTAAGGGTGGTCCTGAGCCCAGCAGACGCTGGTTGAATGGATGAATGAGTGGATAGCTCCCCTCTGCCTCAGCCACTTCCACCACAGCTTTCCCAGAAGGCTTCCCTCCCTGAGAGGAGGCCCATGCCATCGTCCCCTAGGACAGCCAGGCTGTCTCCAGCTATAGTCCTTGAGCCGTCCACTGAAGAACACAGGCCTGCAGAGCAGCCGTCTCTCCAGACCATTTTGGTTAGAGTCCCCGAGGGGCCCAGTGAGAGTCCTGGGGGAAGATGTCGGGGTACAGCCCTCTCACCCTCCCACCTGCCTGAGCTGCGCAAGCGTGTCGGCACTCACCGCTGCCCCGCCCACTGCCACAGCAGCTGCCTTCAGTGAGAGCTCCTGGGGTGACTCTGCTCCAGATCTCATGATGAGGGCTTCAAGGCCGGGGACATAAACAAAACATCACTCAAGGGAGGCCATCTAGACAGGACTGGAGTCCAAACTTAAGGAGGTATTAAGTGCCACAATGATGAACCAAGGAGGGTCATTTATATACAAGGTATTTCTATTTAGGTTCTAAGATGATTTTCCCAAGAAATATTTACAATTTGGTAATGCAGTAATTGGCAAAATAAGTTAAATGTAAAATAATGATCCTAAGTAGCAAAAGTGTATTATCCATGGTTTGCTTACTTGTTGGTGCTATTCCATTTGCGAAATGAAAATTAAAAAAAAAAGCAAAAAAAAAAGCAAAAAAAAAAAAAAAAAGGCAATTGGCAACTTAATTTTCCCCTTTTTAAACCTTTGTCTTGTAGGATATGTCCAAGATGGGGTTGGTGAGGCTTACTTTTAACAACCAGACAAGTTCAATTAAGGTGTTTTCCCAAAGGAGAAAGAGCCTAGTATGTAGGATTTTTTTTTGTCTGTTTGTTTTTATAGCAATTGGTTTACTCTATGAATATATTAACCTTGGTCTCCCTACAGTCCATGATCCATGATTATTCTGAATGCTAGTGAGATTGTGTCTCCTTTTCTTAAAGCTTTTCATAGCTCAGAGTAAAATTTGAAGTTCCCACTGTAGCCTTCAAGGCCCTAACTGTTGCTGCATTGGTTCCCCCTCTGACCTCTGACCTACCATGATCCTTCTGTCACTGTGTTCCAGCCATAGTGGCTTCTTGGGACCCACCAAATCCTTAACAGCTCAGGGCCTTTTTGGTTCCTTCGGGTAGCCCTTCCCTCCCTTCCTGCGGGTCTGCTGAAATGTCTTGGAATCAGGGAGGCCTTTGCTCTGTAAAATTATACCTCTCCACTGTTCTTTTATACTAACATATTATTATTTAATCATTTGTATAATTATATGTTTGTTTTTTGTCTCCCCACACTGGAATGAAAGGTCTAATGAGAGTAGAGTTTTGTTACTTTTTTCTGGCTTACTGCTCTTTCCACATCTTGTATAACAGTACCTTGCACGTAATAAGGCTTGTTACGTTATTTGTTGAGTGAATGAATGTATGTACCCAACAGATATTTCTTGAGCACCTTTGTGTGCCAGAGTCTGTGATAGCAATCTCTGCAGATCATATTCTGAGAATTAGTTATGCAAAATCCTTCCTTAAAAGCAGCATGCTCCCTAAATGTAAGGCAGAGTTACTTCACGTTCCCTATCTCCTTTTCTTTCCCCCCCGCACTTCTAGGTGCCAAAGAGGCCCATTGCTCTATATCAGGAATTGTAAGCTTTTTCTCTAAAGGGCCAGATGGTAAATCTTTTTGGTTTTGTGGGCCGTATGGTCTCTGTCTCAACTGCTCAACTGCACTGGCTGTTGCAGCACAAAAGCAGCCATAGGCCATAGGTCAAGGAATTAGCATGGCTATGCTCCCCAACACTCTGGCCCACAGGCCACAGTTTGCTAACCCCTATTGGAAAGAATGAAAGCTCTTTCACAAATCAACCCAAAGATCCCTTAGAGCACAGTGCAGTGCCTTTCTTACAGTAATTGACATTTGAGAGGATATGAGGGAGTACTCTTCATTTAACACAAACCGATTTCTTGTAGTGGAATTTGTGGAATCAGCAAAATGTCAGAGGGAAGATCACTTTGAGGGAGAGAGAATTTTTCCAGTTAACCTCAAATTATATTTATCACATTTGAATAAGGCCCACCCTATTCCTCAATAAGAGAAGAGTCAATCTAAAAAGGCTTAAAACCCAAAACAAATGGGATAACAACCAAATCATTCTAACTTCAAGATCAAAGCGGTGTGAAAAGTAAGTGTTCCTTTCATGATCAGATTTTGATACACTGACTAGTGGTGATCTGCACCGTCCAACGACTTTAGGGCTCCATTTACCAGGACTGTCATATGTCTCACAGGAAGTGTGTCTGCCACTACCAGGCTGCATTACCCTCCTGGTGCTAGGTGGCAACAACTCAGGTTCAAGTTCCACACTGTTTGCCTTATGGTTTATTTTTCATGGCTTTATTTGCCATCATAATCTGTGTTTGGTGAGCATGCTTGATAACACTTTGAATTTTGGGATGTGCGGGTTGCCTCAAAACTTTGGAGCCATAGGAGAAATTGTATTAATTTAATTGTTAGGTTACAGGCAGTAAGTATGGTCCATATGTTCAGTGGCTTATGCCAACTCTGTTAATTTGAAACATGCTGATATCTGGCAGAGCCAGAATAAATTTTTGGCTGCTTAGTACATATGTTGATATGTGTAATATTTTTTTTTTTTTCACAAAAAATGCTAAGGGGAAAAAGAACTGATGAGTCAAAGTATTTCACAAAACTGAATTTCCACATATAGGGTACAGAGAAAATGTGGCTCATTAGTAAGATGCTGTTGTATTCTGGTGACCAAAATGAAAACCATATTTAAGAAATGTTCCATTGCTTTTTCAGGATTCCAAGTTCAGCCTGGACTATTTGTTACTATTTTTTTTCCTAGCGTTTATTCTTCTTGAGTGATAAGCAGCTTTTAAAATGATATCTCTTGACGGAACTTTGAACAGTAATGTAATGCTACTTTAGAGATTTGGTTTCTTTGGTTTGATACAGAATGGATTGTCTTATCACAAGGCAGAATGAAGGCACATTTCAGAAGCACACACTTGGTAAGAATCAAAGAGACTAGAAAGGCTATATCAAAAAGGAAGATTTATTTTGGAACATTGTCCTGTCCAGTCAGAGGGAAAAATGGGGAAAGGTGGAGAGGCATTTTTTTGGAAAGAAATAATTTCTTAGCTTAAATAAAATCAGTAAAAAATTATTCCAAGGAATTATACGGTTATCTGTTGGCCTAATCTTTTTTCTTTGGCTTGTTGCATTAGTTCCTGACCAAGGGGAAAACATTTTAAATTTTATTGCTTGGGAAAGAAATTTCTGTAGATATTTAACCATAAGACTACAAATATATACACTTCAAATGGGAGGTTATCTGTCAGACTGATCACTCACACATTTCAAATTGTTTTTATTTCTCTCTTTTTCTCCCTTTTTCTTTCTCTACTTCCCATTTTCTTTCCCTTCTCTCTTTTTCATTCTCCTTCTCTTTCTACTTTTTTGTTTTATTGAATCTGTTATTAAAAATAGTTTTATAACAGACCAATATTTAGTTTTAAAATGAGATTTTAACATAACTAGATAATTCACATAACATGGACATTAAATGCAAAGCCAAATAGTTCAGTGACAAGAACGCGTTCCCTTCCTCTTTCTGGGACAAGATATATTACATAAAACCCTGATTGTTTTTCCTTTGTACATCCAAGTTAGCTCTATTATGTTAGTATCAGCAGATGGGTTTAATTTGAGTAATTTTTTACTTTGGACCACCTCTTGCTTTTTCCTGGGAGCCAAAAATGAGAGTGATCCCAAAGAAGGGATTGCATAAATACTACTCATTAGAGTTATTTAAGAACTTGAGTGGATATGCCTAGTTGCTAATAAAACTAGAAAATAAATAATAATGAAACATAATCAAAAAACCCTACCAAATTTTTTCCATATCACTGGATATTATGATAAGAGTTAATCATATATTTTGATTACTATCTGGAATTTAAATTCTAGGGTAGATTATTTTTAGCCAAGCCTTTCAAATTATGCATATTTAAAATAACCTATTAATTCTTATTTTGATTTAGAGATTTAACAGCATTTTCATTTTTATTATTTAATTTGCTCATCAGGTCAACATTTGAGACACGTTGCCCCAAGTTTACTGAAATAGCCACCTCTAAAGGTTAATTCAATCCCTTGGCTAGTGGGAGTGAAATTAGAACTGGAAACCAGACAGAGCACTGACACTCAAATGTGACTACTAGCTTGTGACTTTGAGTGTGTACTGTGTGAATTTGTTTTATTTCAGAATGAATATGAGGTGGTGGCTTCTCCAGTCTAGATTTAATCTAATGAATACATTTGAAATAATTAAAATATTGCATTCCTGTCATGTACAGTTACCTAACATAAAATACTACTAAAAGTTATAATGAAAAAAAGGTGATATATCATCTTCCCTTCTTAAACAAAACAAAAGAAAAATAGTTTCAGTTAAACCTTCCATGCAGAAAACTATTTGTTGAATCATGTTGTTGTTATTAAATCTAAAGATACCCATGTTTGACATTACTTCTGTGCACTAGCATCTGATTCTCACCCTCTCCCTCTGGCCATACGGGAGGGACAGTTCTCCACTCCGGTGAAGCTAGGTGTGGCCATGTGACCTGCCATTGCCAATGAAACAGGAGGAGAGAGAGCATCTGAGTGGAAACATTTAAGAGTTGGGTGTGTTCTCTATGTTCTCTTTCTTTCATTTTGGCAGTGATGGAGGGACATGCTGAGATGGAGATGCCATTAAACTGAAACAGCTGAGAATGCCCGGCCAACATATGGAGGACAGCTGCTCTGGAGAGCATCCTGGACCAGCCATGGGCTCTGTTTGAGCAAGAAATAAGCTTCTGCTGTTTT
>RJWJ010008736.1:0-52399 GCA_004363605.1 Indri indri
TGAATGTTTTCCCTTATGTTTTCTTCTAGGAGTTTAACCATTTTAGGTCTAACATTTCAGGTATTTAATCCATTTTGAGTTAAATTTTGTATGTGGTGTAAGGTAAGGGTCCAACTTCATTCTTTAGCATGTGGATATCTGGTTTTCTCAAGACCATTTGTTGAAGAGACTGTCCTTTCCCCATTGTGTAGTCTTGGTACTCATAAAAAATCATTTGGCCATATACGCAGAAGTTTATTTCGGGTGTTCTACTGTGTTCTGTTGTTTATACATCTATCTTTATGCCAGTACCACATCATCTTAGTTACTATTGCTTTGTAGTGTGTTTTGAAATCAGGGAGTGTGAGGCCTCCAAATTTGTTCTTATTTTTAAAGATTGTTTTGGCTATTAGGGGTCCCTTGAAATTCCATACAAATTTTAGGATTTTTTTTTTTAATTTCTGAAAAAACCAAAATGCCAATCATATTTTGATAGGGATTGCATTGAATCTGTAGATCACTTGAGTAGTATGACATTTTAGTAATATTAAGTCTTCCAATCCATGAGCACAAGATGTTTTTCCATTTATTTCTTTCTTCTTTGATTTCTTTTATCAATGTTTTATAGTTTTCAGTGTATAAGTCTTTCACTTATTTAAGTTTACCCCTAAGTATTTTATTCTTTTTGATGGCGTAGTAAATGAAATTTTCTTAATTTCCTTTTTGGGTTGGCCATTATTAGTGTATAAGAGATGCAACTGATTTTCAAAAATTTTTATTTCTTTCTCAATCCCACCTATTTTTTTTGTAGCAACTAATTTTTAAGTGTTGATTTTGTATCCTACAACTTTGCTAACTTTTTTTTATTAGTTCTAACTTTTTTGTGTGTACACGGAATCTTTCTATATATAAGATCAAGTCATCTGCAAACAGAGATAATTCTACTTTTTTCCAATTTGGAAGGCTGTTCTTTTTTTTGACTGCTCTGGCTAAAATATCTAGTACTATGTTTAATAGTAGTGATAAGGTTAAACATCCAACCTGAAACTTTCATTATTATGAGGTGTTTCTTCACATATCTTATAATGCTCTTTTCTTCAAGGTCTACTGTATTTTGTCCAGTGTGAATATATTATAAAATTATAGAAATACCATCAGGCCTCAGATGGCAGTCTTTCTCTAGAGAGGATTTTTATTTGCTTCTGTCAGGGGCCTAAAGATACTAACAAAAAAGGTTCACTTTAACCTATTTGCAGGTGCTGAGGTGATCTGCAAGTTTGGCTTCTGTCCCTACTGAAGACACTCTATTTCCCTTTTATCCTTACTCGTAATCGTGCAGTTCTTTGGGGTTTTACCAGGCACACCTCTCCTCCTGACCTCCTCCCCAACCTCTTGAAGGCGGCTAAAGCTTTCAATAACGAAACTGGCAGGCGCGACCAAGGCAGGCACTTCCACAACATAATGGTAAAACTTGACCGAGATTCTAGGAACAGAATACCCAGAGGCTCAGTGTACTCGGATGTAGTTCCTCTCCAGGGGGCGGGGCTACAGCTATTGTTTCCTCTGGAGCATTCTGGGAAGTGTAGTCCGAGGTCCGCGTAGCAGGGGCCACTTCCGCTTCTGGATGTCAGGGCCAGGGAATTCTGGGAAGTGGTCCCCGGGCTCTCTCTAGTCGCAAGGAGGCTTCTTCGCTGTAGGAGAGTTCAGGGAGACGAGTGTTTGATCCGCGGGGACCCTCCAAGCTTTCTCGGCCTGGACCGGAAACCATCGGGGCCCTGACTCTCGTCTCGAGGAGAGACTGAGAAGCCGCGGCCACCTGCGGAGGGTTGAGTCGGCAGCAGTTTGCATTCCCCTTGGCGAGCCTCCCGTGTAGAGTAGTTCGTGCATCCTTGGGTTGTGGTTGACCTGGTCGCTTGTCGCCTAGTTTGGGGGTCTCCCGGCGTTCCCCAGCCAGCTTCCCCCACCTACCTGCCAGCTCTGCCACTTCCTAGTGTTACAGCGTCATGCGAGTTACTTAATCTTTCTCTACCCCATTCTCCTTATCCCTTAAGTAATGTCATTAGTAGCAGTTCCTTATAGTTTTATACGAATTAATTCATTAAATCGCCATAAGACCATAACAGCCTTATGGGGTAGGTACTAGTATCCTTTTTTTTTTTTTAACAGATAAGGATACGGAGGTAGTAGTCGTCTCTACACAACGTAGAAAAAGAAACCAAGCAAAACAGTAATAAAACAATTACTGAATAAGGATATCCAGAGTATAGTAGGTAATCTACACGAAGAGATTACAAAGAAATTCCACCTTATGTATACAATCAAGCAGTTACAAGCTTTTTATACTATTCTATGTTTAACCACTATGTAATCGGTTCTCCAAATTAGTATCTTGTCTTTTTATAAGAGTACTTGACTCATCATTTGCTGCAAATCTTTCATAATTTCATCCTAAATTTACTTGAGAATCAAGCCTTGGTTAATTGAGTAAATATTTGTCTTGTTAACTGACTTTATCCAAAGGAATGATAAAACTCTTTTACCTCCCCTGGTAGCTGATTTACAGCTCACAGAAAGGGACCCTGGTGAAACTCTCACAGTAATAGGAACACCGGGGTGTTATTTTCTCAGATGTTTACATTTAAAAGGAACAAATCCCAGACCTTTGAAAAAAACTTCTGGGTTGTAAACCTGGTAAGAAATTTACTTAGTCTCTAATAACACTTACATGCATATCAAAAGGTTAGAGAAAGAATTCAGAAATACTAGGTTTCTAGTCGCCCTCTTAGCGCATCTGGCAGCGTGTCAGTCTCATAACCTGAAGAAACCTAGGTTTCTAATGGAAATACTCTAAGAAAAAGGAAAGGTAAAACAGGCCCTTTTGGCAAAGAAAGAGTATTTTTTCCCCCATTTTCTCTTAGGGAGTTTATGTTGTTTGCCCAGGACTTACAGTGTGTAAGAAGCAGAACTGCCATTTGAATACAAGGGTTCATAACCCAAATCAGTGTTAATAATCCCTATGCTGTGTGTTTCTTTTACACTGAAAGGGTGAACGAATGACCCAAAGGACACGTTTCCCACACAGGCTATGTGAGAGCAACATGGCTGGTTTATTCACCCGGGTGCGGGTGGTCTGAGTCCAAAAAGACAGTCAGCACAGAAGGGGGTTTAGTGAGGGTTTTATCCTCCACCAGCCCTGTTCAGTTCTTTGTTTCCGGGCCAAACTGGCAGGTGAAGAATTGCTTCCTGCTACGTGCAGCAGAGGCCGGTGGGCACAACAGCTGTTTGTAGTAAATTCTTCTTCAAATGACCAACTCGTATGACCCCTTTGCCCCAGTCGCATCCGTCCTTCTGTTCTGGCGTCATCCTTATCAGGAGAGCTAGGGAGGGACAGCCTTGGTCTCCATCAGGGAGGGAGGGGAAGGAATGCTGGCTGGAGTCGTCTGCCAGATCTACAAAGTCCAGGGACTCCCCCAGACTCTTGCGGCTATTGTTTTCCAAGCCTAAGTTTTGCATTTAACCACATTCTGTCCTATACATACTTTTCAGCTTCCCACCTGGAATAAACCTAACATACACCATAGGAAATAGTCATGTATATGGTTTGTGGAAGTCTTTTTCTATCAGGTTTGGGAGGTGGTTTGGGGCTTTATAGTTTATAGCCTCATTATAGAAGTATTAATGCATGCCTGTTACAGAGAGATTAGAAAATACAGAAATGTAAAAAGAAAGAATTAAAATTAGCTGTAATCTGAGATAACCACTGTTAACGTTTTTATTTATTTATTTACTGGTTAACATCTTTAATGCATTTATGCATTGGTGCCATACTACTCATGGTATTTTCTCAGATT
This sequence comes from Indri indri, assembly GCA_004363605.1. Taxonomy (NCBI): domain Eukaryota; kingdom Metazoa; phylum Chordata; class Mammalia; order Primates; family Indriidae; genus Indri; species Indri indri. The sequence goes on from RJWJ010008736.1 coordinate 3,831, forward strand.
TTTATTATTTAAATGCCCAAACATACACAAACATAGAGAAAAATAGTGTAATGAAACCTGTCCTCTAACCATCAGTCATCTTCAACCCTTGTCAATATTTTGCTTATTTTATTGCATCTATTCCTCTTCTCCAATACAAAATACTTCTTGGTGGGGCTGGGAGACGGGGAGCTTGAGTATTTTAAACCAAAACCAAATCCCAAGCAGGGAGTCAGTAGAATTTAAAGGTAATTAACATAAAGTGATTCCATATAGAGAGAAAAGCAAATAACTTCAGAGTTTTCATTGCTGGTCACTAGGAGAATAGTAGTTATGTGAGAAAGCTAAGGGACATAGAAACATTGAGATTTGGAGAAGAATAGTTATTAATTTGGTTTCTTTATTTGGAGTTTTTCATTAGGGTCTTCTAGATCTTCTGATCTGTTTCTCCCTTAGGCTGCATGTTACTTTGTTGCAGGGAGTACGTCCCATTCTTTACTGTGTGCTTAACACTCACCACAAGACTGGCAAAGGAGTTCTTCAGTTTTGTGGTTGGTGTAGCTGCCCGATATCCTGAAACAGGTGTCTGCAGCTCCGTTAGATTGTATTCATAATTCCCGAAATGGATTTAGGAAACAATAAAGCAAAGTAGTATCAATATTAGTGATTCTTTATCTCACTTTTCATGGAATGCAGAATCTTCTAGTTTTTTTTTCACAGCATTCAAAAGTTGATGTACAATTATTGATAACATTTTGATATCGAAACAAATTTGTTTGGAAACCTACCATCCCTGATTTGTGTGTCCTGTTTATCACCTGAGGATAATATTTGCTAACTTTTTATAGGGTAGCATGAATCAGGCGGAGTTTCTAGTGCTTTGCATGTATTTATTCATTTGTTCCTCATATCAGCCCTGTTATGATCTCCATCTCACAAATGCAAAAAGGGGCAGAATTCACAGAATAAGTGGCAGAGCTAGTATTTTAAGTTAGGCAGCCTGATCCCGAGTCTGTAATCTTGGCCACTTACACATTACTTTATTAATCTGTAAGACAAAACCCACAAGAAGTCTTAGTGGAGCAGGGAATATTTAAGCTATAGATGAAGACTATGACCTAGGAGTGAATAGGAAGAAAGGAACAGCAGATACAAAGAACTAGAGGCTTTTTGTAGGAGTACAAGTGATTTCCTATGGCTGGACATGTAGAGTGGATTTGAAGAGGCAAACAGCATCTGGAAGATACCTGTCTGACTTGGTAAAGCACTCACCTTAAGGGCACTAGATAGACATACAGGTGAAAATAATAGACTTACCATTTTAGGATGTATCTCTCTGGAATCAAGAAGGAAAAATAGTTGATTGCAGTTAAATATTCTGTTCATGTTGATTATACAAGATGTGGTTGATGTAGTGGTTAGCACTCAGGCTCTAGCTGTCAAGTGCAAAATTTTGAAACCTGGCTCTAGCACATATTAACTTAGTAACATGGGACGAATTTCTTCACCTCTCTCTGCCTCTGGTTTCTAAACAGTAAAATAGAAGAAATAATAATATTTACTGTAAGAGGTTGTTGTGGAAATGGAGTGAGGGTCCCAGAGTCTAAATAGTTTGGAATAGCCCCTGGCACAGATTAGGTGCTCCGTAACAGACAGCTGTGTATAATAGAATAAAGAATATATACTCAGTAAATGAGAACTGCAAATGTTATTTTAGTGGATATATGGATATTTTTAGGTATTGCTTTCTTCTCCCAACCCTCATTTCTTTGAAACATCAATTCTAACATACATATAAGCAAATAATAATAGTCTTTATTTTTATTTTTACTTCTTTTTTTTTTTTTTTTTTAAGAGAGCGTCTCGCTCTATCACCCAGACTGGATTGCAGCGGCCCAATCACGGCTCACTGTATCCTGGAACTTCTGAGTTCAAGTGATCCTCCTGTCTCAGCCTCCCAAGTAACTGGGACTACAGGTGTATGCCATCACACCCAGGTAATTTTAATAGTCCATAATGATCATGGCTTAAACCTTGAATTAAGAAATTTGTTCATCTTTCAAATTCAGAAACTCCCTGAGGAATGATCACAATGCTCCCAATTGCTTTGTGAAGTTGATCATACAAGTCTGTGCCAAAGCTTGTGTTTTCACACAATGTCTAGTTACCCTCAGCGGGCAAGTTCTGTATTATTTGTGCTATTAATAAAAGTGGAAATCCACAATATATTCTGCTTCCATTGCTTTTTTTTTTTTTTTGGTCTTTCATTCTTTTCGTATCTCAAAATACTTTTCCCATTAATTTTGTTAAATGTAAAAACTAAGGCTTTCCCCTCCTTTTTTGGAAAGTGGTGGGTATAATTTTATTAGTAAAGGATCACACGATCTGTTTCTTACAGTCGTTCTTTTCTTTCACGGCTCCGATTCTTCACATATTTGCCGTTATTTTTTATTTATTTGTAAATGGGAAAAAGCTAAACTCTACTGGCATCGGAGAACAAAAAAATGACAGGAAGCCCCGAAGGGGATTCTTGATGTAGTCCGACGGAAATCCCAGGAATTTTTTTTTTTTTGGTCTCACACTCGTGCGCTCTCGCTTTCTTTTTAATCTCTAAGAGGACAGGAGGGCGGGGCACAGATGGTTTTCCCGTCTCTTGGGAATTCTGGGAAATGTAGTCCACAATTCTGTCCGGAAACAATTGGGCCGCCGGACCGCGGGGCCGTGGCACCTGTTCTCCTCGGGGCTTCTGGGAAGTGTAGTTCAGGGGCTCCAGGTAGGCAGAGCCACTTCCGCCCGGAGAAAGCGAGGCCGCCACCATCTTTCCGTCCAGGAGGTGAGTCAACCCTGCACCCCCACGACCACTCCGAGCCTTTTCAGCGGAGCGTGGGCCTGTTCGCTACCCAGCCGTCAGTCTTAGGATGGAGAAGTCGCGGCCGCCGGCGGAGGCCGGAAGTTTGGATCCCCTCAGCTCTCCTGCCCCGCTTACCGAGCAGCGCTGCTTGTATCGGTATGCTACGTAGCCGGTTATTTATTATCTCCGCGTTGTAGTTTCCTCATCCGTAAAATAGCAATAAGATAGTAGGTACTGGGTAGGGATGTCATTAGAATTAAATGAGACAATATATTTCAAAAGCTTAGAACGGTGGCGGCAGCTGATGCCAGTTTGGTTTTTGGTATCGATACAGTTATTTCCTCACAAACGCCGTTTTTACTGGAAGCCCCAGTGAAGAGAGAAGTAAGGTCAGGGCTCAAGGAGAATGCCACGGTCCTCCGTCACTTCCATTAGCCCTTCCCGAACTTTTACTGATTTTTTTTTAAGGAAGGATTGAGTGATCCCGCACCAGTGCCTGAGGCTGTTCGCTGCGGTTTGTCCGGGGCACAGACTCAATCGCGCCCATTCACCGCGGCCTTTTCACGGAGCCTTTTCTTCACCGCCCCCGAATGCGAAAGAGGAGGAAGGAGAAACTTCTTGGCGTCTCACAGCATAGCCCCAGGTACATAGTCCTGAATGTACCTGTTCTGTCGTCTCTCTTTTTAGTTAATCGAGTTTCCTTCACTCAGTAGTAAATTACTGCTGGACAATGATGAAATGTTTGTTGAGAAATATTTGTGAGAATGGGTAGAGATACTTAGCAATGAGAACTATTGATAGCATCTTACCATTTAGATTTTAAGGCATTTTTTATGGACTATATGGAATTAGGTCTTGTTTGTGAACTAAAATAAAATCTTACGCCTCCCCACCATCCCCCACCGGCTTACTGAATCGACCCCTTCTTGGCCAAGAGGATATCCTAGAACTCAATTGCCTGCCATGAGGAGGGAGGTCAGAGGTGCCTCATCATGCTCCCCTCCCTTCTTGGAGACATCCTCTGTAATCCATTAGCAGGCCTAAGGGCATGCAAGACAAACCTGCAGGTCCTCAAATTACACAACAAGTATACATCAGGTGGCTGGTTTCTCATTAACAGACCTCATTATCTTAAAACATTCCAAGCCTTTAGACAGAGCTTCATGTCTTTAACCAATTACAAGTCAAAGAATCTTAAAACCCACCTATAACCTGTAAGCCGCCACTTTGAGATGGCGCACCTTTTCGGGCCAAACCAATGTGTGCCTTCCGTGTATTGATTTATGACTTTACCTGTAACCCCTGTCTCCCTGAAATGTATAAAACCAAACTGTAACCCAACCACAGCGAGTCCACTTGCTCAAGGCTTCTTGGGCGTGGCTCCAGGTCACGGTCCTCAAATATGGCTCAGAATAAATCTCTTTAAAATTATTTTACAGAGTTGGGCTTCTTTTCCATTGACATGTTATTATCCCTGTTTTAAGGATGAGGAAAATAAGGTAGAGCTTATGTTACTTTCCCAAAGTCATTCAACTTAATGTTAAGAGGTGGATTTGGAATTGAACCCAAGTAGTGTTTTTTAAGAGCCTGTGATCTTAGCCCCAATGCTGTAGTCACCTTCAGTTATCCTAAATGGTAATCCATATGGCTAAATGGGAGTCATTCGAAATCAGCCCTGGGAAAGTAGATGTGGACTTTACCATGGAAGACCTGGAAAAGCTACATTGATGAATTTTGGAGGTTTAGGAAAAAATTCTAAAAGATTTCATTTATTTAATTTCATTCCATGTCAAATATGTCATATCCTAGTTAACAGAAGACATGAATGCTGATTATAGAGGTACACTATCCAATCCAGTAGTTATAAGCCATGTACATGTACCTTATGAACACTTGGCTAGTCCAAATTGAGATGGTCTATAAATGTGAAATACACAGTGGATTTTAAAGATGGTACAAAAAATGTAAGGTGGCTCATCAATAATATTCTGTATTGATTACATGTCAAAATGATTATATTTTGGATAAATTGGCTTAAATAAAATATATTGTTAAAATTAACTTGTTTTTTGGTTTTTTTTTCCGTTTAAAATGGCACTGCTAGAAAATCTAAAATTATGTATGTGACTCAATATTTGACAGTGATGTTATAGATAACACAAAATATAAAATGAACAAACGAAAAATTACTTATAATAAAAATGTGTTTTTCTTTAGTATTTGCTACGGATGTTTCTCTAAATGGGTTTGGTATTCTATATAGTTTTTTTTCCTTAATATATTAGGGAAAATTTTAAGTATATACAACTGTAAAGAGAATAGTATAGTGAATCCCACGTAACCAACACTTAGTTTCAACATCTGTTGCAAACTCTCTGCATCCCCTGTTTTTTGACTGGAGTATTTTAAACATATCCCAAACATCAGGTCACCTTTTCTTAAATTCTACCATGACCCCTGAAACTGAAGCTTTCTTTTGACATTTAACTGGTATGTTATATTAATCCTTTTCTTTTGGACTTTTTTTGTCATTATGTTTTAGTACTGTCTCTTAGAATATAGTTGGATTTTTTTTTAATGCAGTCTGGGATAATCTGCTTGTTAATATGTATGTATATATTTCTACTGTGTGTGTGTGTGTGTGTGTGTGTGTGTTTACATGTTTTGCATTGCTTCCGTTCCTTTATTTGTGCTCAACTGGTTTTGAATTTGGTCTTAGGTCATTCTTTTAACTTTTAAAAATTATTATCTTTCTCAACAAATGCTAAATTTATTCAGTGTGTATTCTTATTCTGAAAAATATAGAGACTAAAAAATACTTAAAATTAGATGATGTACCTTTTTTGGTTTTTTTGTTTTGTTTTAATGTAGGCTAGGTTGTAAGTCTATGTTTTATTATAACTACCCTCAAAATTTGTCATATAATTCTTGGAGTTTTTTTTTAAAGAAAGATTACTATATTGCCAGTATATTTGCAAATATTTTCTTACCATTGCTTCTTGAAGTCCATCTTTCAGGGTTCACATAATTATTAATTTTCTTCATTTTTGTTCAGCTAAAATATTGTTTCTTCCTCATGTAAATATTTAGTTGAACATAGAATTCAGGGTTGACAATTATTTTGTTTCTTTACTTTGGAGATAATTCATAGTCACTTGTTTTAAGTCTCCATTCTATTACCCTGTTTCTGTCATTCTAATTGTCATCTCTTTTAGGTAAACTATTTCTTCTTCGAGCTCCAAGATTGTTTTTGTTATTTTCGGTTCTTTATGTTTGTTTAGTCTTTTGCATTCCTCAGTTTTACCATGATTTGTTTTGTTTAGGAGTATATGTATTTTTAATTATACTCTTAAGAATTTCTCTGTGCAAACTCATGTCTTTAATCAATTGTGGGAAATTGTCAGCAGTTACCTCTTGAAATTATTAATAACACTACCATTTCCTCCATTCTCCTCACATTCCTATTGACAAATGTCAGAGCCTTTCAATTTATCTTGCATGTTTCTTGATTTTGTTTTTTGTTTGTTCTTTGTCTTTCTCTTTGCTGTGTGTTTTTCTTTGTCTCTATGCACATAGGGTAAAAGGGATTTAAGAGTGATCCTTTACTCATGAAGTAAATTGACCTGAAATGATACTCCGTAGAATACTGATACCAGTATCAATAAAATACTACTAGCTGGGCAACAAATTACTAAGTAAGAAGAAATTTTAAGTCAAAAAGGCTTTTCAGGAATTAAAGGTGACTTTCATAGGAAAGCAATATTTGCCAGCACAGGTATCATCTGCTTTTTTTTTCTCTTTTTTTTCCTCTCCTCTAATCAATTCTATAACCATTTGCTTTTTTTGTAGCAGAAAGGGATTCCTGGTTCTTAGAACTTTCCACCTAACTCACTTAATCCTTGGAACAACCCTATGAGGTGGGTATGATTTAAATTCTTATCCTATTCTCATTATACAGGTGACAGAATTGAGGTACAGAGGTTTTTTAATATCCCTAAGGTTACACAGATGATAAGTATCATTTCTAGGAATTAAACCCAGGCACTTGATTCTAGAGCCCACTTTTTTTTTTTTTCTATCTCACATGCTATTATACTCTTCCATTTCCTACCAGCCCCACGATCGGAAATCCTTAAGTAGGAATGTTGCATTTGCCTATGAAGATTTTTCACTGTCTAATGATATTGAGCTGATAGTCCTGTTAGCAGCTGGAATTCAGTCCATGTTCTGCCTGTCAAGCTGGATGTGGCTGCATCTGTCTGGATGTAGGGCCACTCTTGTATAATTCCCACAAAGATCCACATGCGCTAATGGCAGCTCTGGCCTGACTCTCACAGTTTCTTTGGTCTTCTCCAGTTATGCCTTCTCATGACTCTGACCTTCCCCAGAAGGAGCAGGAGAAAATGACCAAGTTTCAGGTAAGTAAGGTATTCCTTTCTGTCTCTTAAGATGTGATTTTATTTCTTAAAGATTAGGCATATTTTTTTCTCTTCCTTGGGAAGGTTAAGGAAAACAGCATATCTTCAGTGCATGTTGTATGGCAGGTGTGTGTATGTTTCCTTTCCTTATCACCTTTACTATTTTACAAAACAATCTTTGAAAAAATAATAGAAATTTTAAAATAATCAAAAATAATCTACACTACTGCTTGTAAATTAGCTTTTTTTTTTTTCATTCTCCCATAATCCTTTTTCATATGGATTTATAATTCTGTATTTGCAATACAGGAATAAATGAAATTTTAAATTGTGCTTTCTTCACTTAATTATATCACTTGCATTTTAAGTGCCATTGAATTGCAATATGCTTTAAAAAAAAAAAAAGGATTCCAGAGAATTTAAGAATTTTACTACTTTGAAGTAAATGCAGCTATCCTTTTTCTACGTACAGCCTTTATCCTCAAAAAGGAATTCTGGTGGAATTCTGCATTGTTTGTCCTTAAAGTTTTGGAAACTCTAAATTGAAGAGGTTCATGTCTTAAATTTCATGTTGGTTCCCTCAGGTGTTTTGTAAACAGAACATCCAAGTATGACTTGGTGTAATATTATTAATATTAGATGTTTTTGGAGAAGAGCTGTATTTTTTTCTTCCTGTGTGTGTATGGTTTCATCACTCATCTATTTTCTTTATTTCTTGTGTTAATTTATTTCATCAAAGCAACTACATGTACATAGTTTAAGGTCTAGTACTTAAATGTCTTGCCAGCCCTTTCTATCTGTCATTGCGTTATTCCTCGGAGCACTGTGTAATGATGGAGGTGATTTATGGGGATATCTTATAACTGCCCAAATTTTCCCAGGTAGCCAATTCACTGGACTCTGAAGCTTCTATTAGGTTAGGAATACCTGGCATTCCATTTTCATGAAAAGATAGACAAGGCAATAGATTTTTTTTCATTCAGAGACCCGAGCGCATATCATGGAAGTTTCTGACTTGACCTTTTGGAGGGTGGACCCCAGCGATGCCCATCATCCAGTTCCCGTCTGAGTGCCTGTGTCTTCTCTACTAGTTTTGTCTCCCAGTCATTCCATGAACCTCGATGCTCAAACACACTTTTGATATAACTGTTTTAAATTTCCCTACAGCAAAAGCTATTGGGCACAAGAGTAAAAGACAATAACCAATTGGTGAGATACACTTAAACATTAGGTAAAGGTTTAATACCTTAAATTCCTGGTAAGATTAATAAGATGAAGAAAAACCCAACTGGATTATGAGCAAAAGAATACGAGTGTCTTAAAAAAGGAAACAAATTTATGCAAAAAATTATCTTTATTAATAATAAAATGCGTGAAAATGTTAATAAAAAAGAGCTTTCTGTTTATATGTTTATTATACCTGGATTGTCAAGTTTTTTTTTTTTGTTTTTTTTTTTTTTTTGAGACAAGAGTCTCACTCTGTTGCCCGGGCTAGAGTGAGTGCTGTGATGTCAGCCTAGCTCACAGCAACTTCAAACTCCTGGGCTCAAGCGATCCTCCTGCCTCAGCCTCCAGAGTCGCTGGGACTACAGGCATGTGCCATCATGCCCGGCTAATTTTTTCTATGTATTTTTAGTTGTCCAGATCATTTCTTTCTATTTTTAATAGAGACGGGGGTCTCGCTCTTGCTCAGGCTGGTCTCGAACTCCTGAGCTCAAACAATCCGCCCGCCTCGGCCTCCCAGAGTGCTAGGATTACAGGCATGAGCCATCGCACCCAGCCTGTCAAGTTTTTTTAGAAAAAGAAACTAAGTCCTGTTTGGCCAGGAACACTTGTACTCTTGTATGAAAAGTGAATTGGAAAAACCTTTTGAGAGGAAAATCTGCCTTTATGCTTTCAAAATTTTAAAAGTAAATATTCCATGACTTTATAATTGCTACTTCTTGGCTAAGATCTCCTCTGTAAAAGGATCTTTGCAGTACTGATTATAAGTTAAAATCTCTAATTAATTATATTGATATGTTATTTGGATTAATTAAAGATAAATCATCTGTTCCAAGGACTACTATTCTATGCAATCACAAAATGGAATGAAAGAGATCGCAACAATATTATGATATTGTTCAAATTTATTGAGCACTTGCGATGTGCCAGGCACCATTCTAAGTGCCTTACATATTAATATATTCACTCATCTAATCCTTTCAGACACCTTATGATTTAGATACCGTCATAGAGAAGAGGAAATTGAGATAGTGATAGATTAAGGAATTTGCCCAAGGTCCTGTAACTCATAAAGGGCATAACCTTGAAATTTGTTATCAGACAACCTGACTGGAGCGCCTGTTCCTTAATTAGCTATGAACACTGCAATAGGTGGATATGGCATGTGCCTTGAAAACACAGAGGAAGAGCTATTAATATATATCTGTCCTGAAGGATTGCTAAAGGCCTGCGAACTTTGGAAACATTAAAAACAAGATAAAGTCCAGGCTTTGTGGGGATGAGGGAAGGAGACAGTGAGAGGGGATAACTGTTGGAACTAAAAATTGGGATCTCTCAGAATCTGTAGCATTTGGTTTGTTAGAGTCTTTGTCCTTGATGCTGCCCTTTTTTTTTTAATGGGTGGGGTTTGAACCCGGGGCCTCATACATGCAAAGCATACGCTCTACCACTGAGCTACATCCCCACTCTGCTGCCCTTCTTCTGATGGAAGTTGGTTGTAAGATCGAGGTTACATGTGCTTGATATTGTAGGAGTCAGTGACATTCAAGGACGTGGCCGTGGTCTTCACCAGGGAGGAGCTGGGGCTGCTGGACCCTTCCCAGAGGAAGCTGTACCAAGATGTGATGGTGGAGAATTTCAAGAACCTGGTGGCAGTGGGTGAGGACAGGCACCATCTGACACTTAACTTCAACTCCTTTGAGAGTCCCCATGTACTCAGTTGTTCAATGCTTTGGACCCTTCGAAATGGTTCCCTGCTCTTGAAGACAAAAGTTGTTCTAATCCCTGGGATAGCAGGGATAGATTTTTCTGGTCTTTCTGCTCAGGCATAATTCCGTCCTTTTAAATTGCTGGTTCTCAGTCAGGGGTGGTTTTGTCCCCAGAGGACATTTGGCAATGTCTGGAGACAGTTGGTTGTCACAACTGGGAGAGGGGTGCTATTGGCATCTAGCGGGTAGTCGGCAGGGATGCTGCTACATTCCCTACAATGCGCAGGTCAGCCCCGACAACAGAGAATTAGCCAGTCCAGATAGTAGAGCCACGGTTGAGAAACCCTGTTTTAAATGAACTGTGAATGGACAACTTCTATACTTTGTCTTTCAAATACTTTGTCTTTTGAATTATGATTGTGACCTATTGGTGGGTAATGAAATCAACTTAGTACCTTATATCGGCATTTTTTTTAATGAAATAGAATAAAATAGAAAATATCAGAGTTCCTTATCAAGAACCACTCACATTACAAGAAAAACTGTGACCATTTTTCATTGAGTGGTGTGAGATACAGTGTTAGAAATGTAATGAAAACAGACATTGGCTAAATCTAATTTGATCTATATATATACATGAACTAGGCCATGACCTAAATTTCTTATTGCAGTTCCTGATCCAAAAAGTTCTTAAAATATCACTTTAGAGGTTCTGAGGAGTATAGGATACAAACAAAAATATATTTGGTTGTGTACTCATCTTAAGTATATATATCTCTCCCTTTTCATAGGGCATCTTCCCTTCAAAGCAGATATGGTATCCCAGTTGGAAGTGGAAGAAGAGCTTTGGATAATGGAAGCAGAAACCCAAAGAAGTGGGCATTCTGGTGAGAACCACGCAGCCGTTCTTTCAGGTACTAGCTAGTCTGCACTTGGCCATGTCTGTGGTCACCACCCTTGTCCGAGTGCTGTCATCGCTTGCCTGGATTATGACAGCAGCACCCACGGTGGTCTCCATGCTTCTTCCCTTGCACTCCTGTAGTCCACTCTCTACATGGTAGCCAGAGTGGTTCTTCGAAAAGCACAAATAGATATTATGCCATTCCTCTGCTCAGAACCCTCCACAGCCTTCCCATTTCACTCAAAGTTGTACAGGACTGTGAGACCCTACCTGACCTGGTCTCCTCACCAAGTTTCTCTTTGATCTTGTATCCCTTTCCCTTCACTTAGATCATCCTGGCCATATTGGCTACCCATTTCTTAGACGCGCTGAGTTCCTCTGTTTCACGGCCTTTGACTAGCTCCATTCTCTGCCTTGGTATAGAATTTACCCTTCCCTACTCCACTCAAGTCATTACTCAAATTTTATCTCATTTAGAGAGGCTTGCGTGTTTAAATTTACCACATTTATTTAAAATATCATCTTCCTTTCATTCTCTATCCCCTTACCCTGTTTGGTTGTCTAAGCACTGATCACCCCCTGACCTAATAATGTATTATATTTACTTGTTCGTCATCTCTCTCTCCCCACAACAGTAGGAATTCTGGTGGTTTTGTTCACTGCTGTCTACTCGTAGCCTCTGATGGGGCCTTCCGCATATTAGGTGCTCAGTAAATACTTGTTGAGTGAATGAATGAAGGATTTAAATAATTATTCTTTTGAGTAGGAGTGAGGAAGCTCTCCTCATAGCTTCTCCTAACCTACGACACCAGCCTTTTGCATGCAGGAAGAGCACCTCATCTCATACCCAGCTAGCTTTCCACTTCACTTTTTGTCCCTTTTCCTTTCTCTCTCCTTCTTTCCTTTCTCTTTAACTTGCATATTCCTCAGGCCTGTCCATTTAAAAACTAAAAGTGAGTTACTCCTAGAGGATATAAATTTATATGCTCTCTCCCTACCCCAAAAATAAAACAAAGAGGCTTATCTCTTAACATGATAGACTAGACCCTGAATTCTGTGAGTGGTCGATGTGTATAATCCTTCTTCTTTTGTCCATCTCTCCTTTTTAGGTCTACCTGCTGCTTCATGTTCGATGTGTTCAGGAATGTTAGGAACTGGCTTCACTTTACTGGTTGCATTTTTATATGCAACCTTAATCTTGGGAATTATCCTAAGTATCATCATTTTTCATTTTTGCATAATAGACAAAAGTCTCTTTTAACAAATATGGTAGCATTTTCTGCCATTCTTTCTCAAAGGTTTTTTTTTTTTTTTTTTTTTGACCTTTTAGCATCACCATGTTTCAGGATTTTGCAACCATACTCCATATACAAATAATGTTTTAAAACATTCTTTATAGGTCAGGGGAGCACAAATTAAAGAGCTTGTTTTTACAAAGATTCTTAAAAAACTTAGAGAGAATGGAGACAAGTTGATCTTACATTCCTGTTAACTCCTAGAGATTGCTCATAGGTTTAGAACACGATAGTGTGATTAATGGATTATTTTGTAACATTGTGTTCCAGTGACTGTCTAACCTAATCCTAATTTCTTAGACATCTTTGGATATGTAAAGATTTAAACCCACTAACCTTAGAAGATAAAAGCTATTCACAGTTGTTAAAATGTATAACTACACTGTCAGAAATTATCAATGCTAATATGGCAGGCATTACATTTCATCAGTTCCCTTGTAGCAGTTTCAACTTGGCTTCTCATTGGTGAAAACAGCCTCATTCATACAGCCAACTTCCCACTTTACCACTTCCCTTCCCTCTAATACCTAAACAATTATGTAAGCTACATACAGTAGTTATTTAGAAGTTTTGAATTGGACATTTCCAGAAGTCCAAAGGCACTGACATGCCTGAGGAGATAAGGAGAGTTCTGATTAGGAAAAGAAAATTGCAGAATTTCTAAATCATTTTTCGGTATACTTTGCTTCCTAATGGTATTAATCTTTTCTGATTGCACTGGCAATGTGAGAAGCTGTTTATATGTTGCAGTGACTTCTGATACTAAATACCAGAAGTTAGGCCGTACTTTACAGGTTGAGGGCATAGGCCTCCACAGGACCGCCCTCAACACCAGCTGTAAGTTTGAGGATTCCCAGATAATTTGGCTCACTTCTGACCAACTGGCTACAAATTTGGGGGTTCCTGTGACAATTTGTTAGAATGACTCATAGAACTCAGGAAGGTGCTATATTTGTAATTGTAGTTTGATTGATTGATTGATTGATTGATTGAGACAGAGTCTCACTGTGTTGCCCGGGCTAGAGTGCCGTGGCGTCAGCCTAGCTCATAGCAACCTCAAACTCCTGGGCTCAAGCGATCCTTCTGCCTCAGCCTCCCGAGTAGCTGGGACTACAGGCATGCGCCACCATGCCCGGCTAATTTTTTCTATATATTTTTAGTTGTCCGATTAATTTCTTTCTGTTTTTAGTAGAGACGGGGTCTCGCTCTTGCTCAGGCTGGTTTCGAACTCCTGAGCTCAAACAATCTGCCCACCTCGGCCTCCCAGAGTGCTAGGATTACAGTTGGTTTATTTTTTTGAGGCAGAGTCTCGCTCTGTTGCCTGGGCTAGAGTGCCATGATGTCAGCCTAGCTCACAGCAACCTCAAATTCCTGGGCTCAAGCGATCCTCCTGCCTCAGCCTCCCAGGTAGCTGGGACTATAGGCATGTGCCACCATGCCTGGCTAATTTTTTATATATATATATATATATATATTTTTTTTTTTTTTTAGTTGTACAGCTAATTTCCTTCTATTTTTTTAGTAGAGACAGGGTCTCGCTCTTGCTCAGGCTGGTCTTGAACTCCTGAGCTCAAACAATCCACCCGCCTCAGCCTCCCAGAGTGCTAGGATTACAGGCATGAGCCACCGCGCCCAGCCGTAATTGTAGTTTTGTTATAGCAAAAAGGATACAAATTAGAACCAGCAAAAGGGAGAGATGCATAGAGTGAAATCTGGGAGGTTTCCTGGCTGCCTCCCTTTTATAAGGACTGTTGCGAGCACTTTGGGTTTATCTGGATAATCTGGGATAATCCCCCATATCAAGACCCTTAATTTAATCATATCTGTGCAGTCCTTTTTGCCATGTACATTAACATATTCACAGGTTCCAGGGTTCAAGATATGAACATCTTTGGGAAGGTCATTATTCAACCTGCCATATCCAGAAATCTGTACATATCTGTTGATATTTTTTTCAGTGTTTGTATTATTAGACTATAACCTTCCATTTAAGCAAATTAATTATTTGATTAAGGACTTGGTAACCTCTAACCCCCAAACATTTTAAGCCAGGGTCTTTCCTATATTTTTAACCATGACCCTCAATAAGAACTATATCTTACATCCTGAGCATCGACCTGAAAGGAGTGGGAGAATAAGCAAGCGTCTCAGCTCTCCGGGGAAAGCTTCCTAAGCTGAATGTATCTCTCCTTCTCTTCCTTTTCAGGGTTGGCTTTGGGAGTCTGCACCATGCTCTGTTTCTTTCCTCTTTCAGGTTCTTTCTCGTACAAGATTAGCTTTCCCTTTTCTACTTCTTGCACAGAGACATGGATTTCTACCAGCTTTCAGAACAATGTATGTTGTTATTCCAACTGATTCCCCAAATTCACTCTTGGAGGGTAATTTCTGTCAGGACTTAAAATATTATTTTGTGCCTACAGTCTGAACTTTTCTAACCTAATTAGGCAGTAGAATCCCTCTTGTCATACGCCAACTGAGGAAAAGGTCAGTAAGCTTTTAATTGATGTGGGTTGGAATATGGATTGTCTTTTTGTTGCCCTGCAGCCATCTAATTTTAAGCTTTTAGTTTTCATAGTAAATTGGTAGACTTACGATTCTAAATGGGTCACATTTACATTTAGTAGGTTAAGAGCCTGTTGACCCCACTCTTTGCTTATACCCAAAGGACAATGTGACCCTTCCCCTGATTTATTAAGGCCTTCTGCCATGGCCTAAGTGTGAAATCCTGATATTTCCGAACAAAGCATTTACTTGGCACCTCTGAATATTGCTTTTTTTTTTAAATAGGCAGGAAGAATCAAAATAAGATGGAGACTTTTCAAAAATTTGCATTCAAATACCTTTCACATGAAGAGCTATCATGCTGGCAAATCTGGAAACAAGTTGCAAGTGAATTAACCAGGTGCCTCCAGAGGAAGAGTTCCCACTTGCTGCAAGGCGACTCTATTCAGGTTTCTGAAAATGTGAACACTCTAATGAATCATAAAGGAGATAGCTCTGTTTATATTGAAAATCATGAGTTTTCAATTTTGAAAACCCAGGATTCTCAGGTGAATATATATCTGAATGAGTCGCAGAATCAGAGCAGAGGTAAACGAATGGATGTGAAAAATAGCCTGCATGTATGTGAAGAGTTCATGAAGAAATCACCATTTAGTGAGCGTATTAAAACTGACACAGAACAAAAATCCTACAAATGTAACGATTGTGGCAAGAGCAATAGTGATGGCTCCAATCAGCAGTTACCCTTAGAGAAAACCCAACCACGTGGTGAGTGTGGAAAGGGCTGTAGTTACAGCTCAGTGCTTCCCCTACATCTGAATGTTCATACAGGAGAGAAATGCTTCAGTCCACGCTCACGTCTGCAAAATCAGAGAATTCACCCAGGAGAGAACCCTGATAAATGTTGTGAATCTGGTGACTGCTTCAGTAGGAGTTCTTTTCAGTCTTGTCAATCTAATCATACAGGAGAAAAGTCCTATAGGTGTGATAGTTGTGGCAAGGGATTCAGCAGTAGCACAGGTCTTATCATTCATTACCGAACTCATACTGGAGAGAAACCTTATAAATGCGAGGAATGTGGTAAATGCTTTAGTCAAAGTTCCAATTTTCAATGCCATCAGAGAGTCCACACTGAAGAAAAACCATACAAATGTGAAGAGTGTGGTAAGGGCTTCGGTTGGAGTGTGAATCTCCGTGTCCATCAGAGGGTCCACAGGGGTGAGAAACCCTATAAATGTGAGGAGTGTGGGAAGGGCTTCACTCAGGCCGCACATTTTCACATACATCAAAGGGTCCACACTGGGGAGAAACCCTACAAATGCGATGTGTGTGGGAAGGGCTTTAGTCACAATTCACCCTTAATATGCCATCGGAGAGTCCACACTGGAGAGAAGCCGTACAAATGTGAGGCATGTGGGAAAGGCTTTACCCGTAATACAGATCTTCACATCCATTTCAGAGTCCACACAGGAGAGAAGCCCTATAAATGTAAGGAGTGTGGCAAGGGCTTCAGTCAGGCTTCAAATCTTCAAGTCCATCAGAATGTCCACACTGGAGAGAAACGATTCAAATGTGAAACATGCGGGAAGGGCTTCAGTCAGTCCTCGAAGCTTCAAACCCATCAGAGAGTCCACACTGGAGAGAAGCCATATAAATGTGGTGTGTGTGGTAAGGACTTCAGTTATAGTTCCAATCTGAAACTGCACCAAGTAATTCATACTGGAGAAAAACCATATAAGTGTGAGGAGTGTGGGAAGGGCTTCAGCTGGAGATCAAATCTTTATGCTCATCAGAGAGTTCACTCAGGAGAAAAACCCTATAAATGTGAGGAGTGTGATAAAAGCTTCAGTCAGGCCATAGATTTTCGAGTACATCAGAGAGTCCACACTGGGGAGAAACCGTACAAATGTAGTATATGCGGTAAGGGCTTCAGTCAGTCCTCTGGTCTTCAGTCCCATCAGAGAGTCCACACTGGGGAGAAGCCCTACAAATGTGACGTGTGTGGAAAGGGCTTCAGATACAGCTCGCAGTTTATATACCATCAGAGAGGCCACACTGGAGAAAAACCTTACAAATGTGAGCAGTGTGGGAAAGGCTTTGGTAGGAACTTGAATCTTCGCCATCATCAGAGGGTCCACACAGGGGAGAAACCCCACATATGTGAGAAATGTGGCAAGGCCTTCAGTCTTCCCTCAAATCTGCGAGTCCATCTGGGTGTTCACATCAGGGAGAAACTCTTTAAATGTGAAGAGTGCGGTAAGGGCTTCGGTCAGAGAGCACGTCTTCAAGCCCATCAGAGAGTCCACACTGGAGAAAAACCATACAAATGTGATATATGTGATAAGGACTTCCGGCACCGTTCACGTCTTATATATCATCAGAAAGTCCATACTGGCAAAAAGCTTTAGAAATGGGAAGTGTGTTATCAAGTTTTGTTTGAATGCCCATCTTCAAGTTTTTGGAGCTGGTGTTAAAACCTATGAAAGTATCGAGAGCAGAAGGGGATTCTTGAGACTCAGAATCTTACTAACAAATACATAAAAATGATGACAGAACCATAGTAAGAGGAATAGAACTCATTTAGGGGAGAAATGCAGATTGTGACCCTCGCGGTAAGATCCGATTAGTATAAACGATCATCTGTCAGTGTGAATATATTGCCTGAAGATAATGTGAGAAAGGATATTTGCCATATACTAACTGGTTTTTTGGTCAGGGAGGGTTTTGGATTATTTTTCCTTTTCCTTTCATTTTGTATTTACAGTTATTATTTTTACTACAGCTGTAAAGCTATAAAAATGGATAAAATTGCTGACTAAAAATTTCCTGTAGCTAAGGATTCATAATATTTGATATAGTAGGGTTAAAATTAAGGACTGGATCCCCAGAGAGGAATTTTTGATCTTCGCAAATAAATTTGTGTCTGCCGGAGATGTATGTATTATAAAAAGATGTTCAGTGCATCATTGTTTTAATAGCAAACATAGAAATAATCAGTTGGATTGCCAAAGTACTTTATGGTATACCAATCCAGTGGAACACTATGCAAAATTCAAATGGGAAGAGGTAAATTTTTGGTTATGGATATTGGAAGATGTTCAATATATTAACCTGGAAAAACATAAAACATATTTTTGTGTAATCTTATTTTTTTAAAAGCATAGATAAGTATTTCTAGTTATCTCTAAATAATGAAATTTTGCTTCATATATTTTTACATTTCTTTAAACTTCTTATTTTGAAGTTTAAAACTTTCAGAAAAATGATAAAAATTATATAAAATCTCCCATATACCTTTTACCCAGATTCACCAGTTAAAATGTTTGTCATTCTCTCCACATATGTGTGTATATATACACATACACATATTTCTACCTGTGTATGCGTATATTTTTTTTTACCCATGCGAATATGTTACAGACATCTTTTCCCTGATACAAAATACTTAACTGTGTTCTCCCAATAAAAAGGGTACTTACACAGCTACAGTACAACATTCAGGAAAATATCAATTTGATATGTAACACTATGTGATCTACAGACCTTATTTAAATTTTGTCAATTGTCCCAATAATATATCTATTATATTATTTTTTTCTGGGCTAGAGTCCAGTCAAGAATTACACATTCCTATAATCTGAACCACTATCTCATTCACTGTTTTTAATAACTTTGATATTTTTGACGTTATTTTGTAGAATGTCTCTTCATTTGGATTTGCCTGAGGTTTCCTCATGATTGGATTTAAATTACGCATTTTTGGCATGAGGACTCTAATGTTCCTTGGTGCACGATGTAATGAAACATATGTTTGGACCATCATAGGTGAGGTTAACTTGGATCACTTGTTCAGGGTAGGTGTGTACTGGAGTTTTTCATTGTGAAGTTACTGTTTTTCCCTTTTTAATTAATAATTTGTGGGGAAATATCATCTGGCTCTGTAAATGGCTTGTTTTTCAGCCGATTTTCTTTCATTAGTTTTAGCATTCTCTGCTAAGTCTGGCCTAAACCAGTTTTTGCTCTGATGTTTGCAAAAGGGTGATTTTCTACCTTCATCGTTCCTCCAATATGTGTTAGTTCCTTCTACTCTTTTTTTTTTGTATTTTTTTGTTTTTTCTTTATTTTTTCTTCTTTCCTCTTTTCCCTCAGATTCTCATGTAACAAGGACAGTTTGTTCTGCTCTTAAGGAAGAGTTTCCTTTCTGTCCTGATTGCCCATCATGCGTTTTTCATAAGTTTGAGCACATCCTTACTGTCTAGCACAAAACGATGTTCCAGGCTTGTCTTGCACTCTCCCTGCCAGCACCCCCTGCCCCCCCAAAAAACAGCAACAAATGGAATTTGCTGTTTGCAAACTCTGATTCCTCAGATTGGGGAATAGTACTTAGAAATCAAGATCTGAGTCATTGATAGTTATGCAGGGAAGTAGGAGGAATGAATTATGAGTTCATACTTTTACCTCCAATTCATAAATCAACATCGTAATGTTCTTTTCTAGTTCTTTTCCTCCATTCCATGTTGCATCTTCATTCTCTAGGAATCAGAAATTTGTCTCCCAGTATCATCCATATATTTACTGGGGAATGTGGACATGAATCCAAGTAGAACTTGGAGGTTCCGTCATTCAACAAGGGAGAGAGTGGGAGTATTGGACAACTAATGACAGAGGTGATTTTTGAATGGCATAGTCTCCCTAACATCATAACTTTTTCCATTTCCCTCCTTTAAACCAAATAAATTATCCCAGTAGGACCACGTAGAAAATTATCTGATAGAAAAACCCAAGGAGGCATATCCAGGTGAGAATTTTGCAGTCAGTGTTTCCTTGCAGATGCTGGGACAGCTAACGTGAAGGAACAGTTCCTTGTGACGTGTAGTGGGGAGCTCTCCTAGCCTGTGAGTGCAACTAATGCCATTGATCAGCATCGCTTTCCTTTATCTAGTAATACTGTTTACCTCTCATTCTCCACTTCTCAGAAAGAGTTTGGCAAACTTCTCAGATCATCAACGACCACAGCCCTCCATTGCTTCTTGAGAGTACCCAAAGCATTTTAGGAGCAACTAGTGTTAAAGAGACCATACCAGAATATTGGTTACAAAGCAGTGTAGTGTAATGGTTAGAGAGCAGACTCTGGGGTTAGACTTTCTTGTTCAGTTCAGCCATTTGCTAGTAGGGTAACTGCAGACAAGATGTTTAACTTCTCTGTTCTTCACTTTGCTCGTGTCTTCCATGTCGATAACAATATCTCAGTTCTGTTATAAGGGTTAAAACTATATGCCTGGCACATAGTAAAAGCTGTACAGTGTTAACTATTATTTTCAATGTAGACTTCGTTACTATATTTATATTATTGTAAATTTCTAAGCCAGGGATCAGTAAACTATAGCCTGCTGGCCAAATCTGGCATGTATCTTATTTTTGTATGGCCTAAGAGCTGAGATTTTACATTAAGAGTTGTAAGAAAAAAAAGCAAAAAGGGACCTTATGTGGCTCACGAAACCTGAAACATACTGTCTGGTGCTTTATAGGAATTTTGCCATCCCCTGATCTAAGCAAATTTCAGTTTCTTGGAAGCCCTTTCTTCTGAGATACATACATAATACCTGATATAAAGATATATACTATCTCAACACTTCCTAAAATGCTTTAGGTTTAAAAAAGTTACATCAGAAAACACAACCACATTTTTTGTAGAAAATTCTGACCATATACAAAGCAATGTGTTCCGTGTCTAATGTGTAGCTAATCTGCAGTCCTATGAATAGATGTTATTTATTTCTCCACTTTTGCCTGTAAGAAAATTTTGGTTTTACAGGGTTAAATACCTTCTTCCCCAGGTCAGTAGATGGTAAATAGCACAACCAGAGTGTGAATTCAGGTCTGTCTGACTTAGAACTACTCTTAAATCCCATCTGCATGAATTGAATTGCGAAGCCAGAACCGCCCCACTTCCATTCTGTAGAGCATGCATCCTTCGCCACATGAACAAAGCACAAAGACAGGAATGGAAAATCCATAGAAAAATACAAAATTTACCTAGGAAGCTTTTTGTCCCATTTCTATTCAGGCTTTTCCTGTAATATGTCAATAATCTAAGGGGTATGTTTTGTATTTCCTAGATTACATTTCTTTTTCTTTCTTTCTTTCTTTTTTTTTTTTTTTTGAGACAGAGTCTCATTCTGTTGCCCGGGCTAGAGTGCCGTGGTGTCAGCCTAGCTCAAAGCAACCTCAGACTCCTGGGCTCAAGCGATCCTCCTGCCTCAGCCTCCCGAGTAGCTGGGACTACAGGCTGCGCCACCATGCCCAGCTAATTTTTTCTATATATTTTTAGTTGTCCAGCTAATTTCTTTCTATTTTTTTAGTAGAGACAGGGTCTCGCTCTTGCTCAGGCTGGTCTCGAACTCCTGAGCTCAAACGATCCGCCCACCTTGGCCTCCCAGAGTGCTAGGATTACAGGCGTGAGCCACGGCACCTGGCCCCTAGATTACATTTCTGACCTCATTGAGGTTATTAATTTTCAAACCTTCGTTATTTTTGTTTTTAATTTTTTTTAGCACACATCTCTAACAGAATTTCAAACTTTTCTTTGTATTTGATGACTGAAAAGCCAATTCTGAAAATTGACTCAAACTTTGAAAAAGAATAGCCACGTTTGAAGCTTTAGCCTAGCAGTTGTAAACTAGCTGAATATACTTCTTCCAACTTTATAATTTTTCAGTCCACTTGAGGAAGGATTCCCTTCCAGAAGGACTTACCTAAAACTCTTTACTTGATAGTTTCCCCACAAAAATCAGGTTTCTTTAAAAATAGGCAGCTCTTAGGGTAGCTATCTGTGTGAAGATTCTAAGTTGCTAAACCTTTTAGCAATTTAGACCCATATTTCTCCTCTTTGTTCCTCTCCTTTAAGTTTTGAGGTATAATTGACATACAATAAGCTGTGCATATTTAAAATGTTCAATTTTTAAAGTTTGACATAAATATGCTTTTTTTTTTTTTTTTTTTTAAGAGAGGGTCACCCTGCAGTGCGGTGGCCTGATCGTAGCTCACGGCAGCATTGACCTTCTGGGCCCAAGCAATCCTCCTGCCTCAGCCTCCCAAGTAGCTGGGACTACAGGCATGCACCACCATGCCCAGCTAATTTTTTTTTTTTAAGACAGGATTTCTCTCCCACCCAGGCTGGAGTACAGTGCCACAATCACAGATCACTGCAACCTCCAACCCCTGAGCTTAAAAGATCCTCCTGCCTCAGCGTCCTGAGTAGCTGGGACTACAAGTGTGTACCACCATGCCTAGCTAATTGTTTTTGTTTTTGAGACAAAGTCTCGCTCTCTCACCTTGGCTAGAGTGCAGTGGCGTCATCATAGCTCACTGCAACCTGAAACTTCTGGGCTCCTGTGATCCTCTTGCCTCAGCCTCTCAGGCAGCTGGGACTACAGACATGTGCTACCATGCCTGGCTAATTTTTCTGGGTTTTTTTTTTTTGTTTTTTTGTTTTTTTTTTTATAGAGACAGGGGTCTCGCTTGTGCTAAGGCTGGTCTCAACCTCCTGGCCTCAAACAATACTCCCACCTTGGCCTCCCAAAGTGCTAAGATTACAGGCGTGAGTCACTGTGCCTCGCCTGCTTTTTACTTTTTTGTAGAGATGAGGTCTCGCTCTGTTGCCCAGCCTGGTCTTGAACTCCTGACTTCAAACTATCCTCCTTCCTCAGCCTCCTGAGTTGCTGGGATTACAGGAGTGTACCACCATGCCTGGCTTTCTGTATGTGTTCTTGAGACCATGACCACAACCAAGATAATGAACATATTCATCATTCTCCAAAGTCACCTCATATTTCCTTTTAATCTCTCCATCCTGCTCTCCCGCCATCCCCAAGCAACCACTGATCTGCTTTCTGTCACTGTAGATTAGTTTGTATTTCTACAATTCTAACAAATGACACAATACAGCATATACTTTTTTTTTCTTGTTAGGAAGGGACCAAATCTTCAGGTGGCAGGTGTCGGCCGAGAGGGTGGCTCCTAGGGGCAGAAAAGCAGGGGGCCAATCAGGGAAAGGTACTGCAGGAAAATGGCAGCTAATGAAAAACCAGGAATCCAATTTGAGGTTTACACACCTCTGGAGCAGAAGCAGATGTAATCTTGTAACAACACCTGTCGATCATGTGTAATAATCATTTGGTAATATCCCACACCTCCCATAAGCCCTCCCCCAGACAAGGCCAATAAAAGGAGACCACTTGGGGGTCCTCAGCATCTTTCTCCACTTGCGGAGACCGACCCGTTCCTCTCTGTGGAACATACTCTCATTCTGTATAGCTTCCTTCTTTTCTGCAATAAAAGCTGGTTGTGTGGAATTGCATCTTGTTCCTTCACACCAGCCTACTTGCAGTTCTTCCAAGCAAGGAGCCAAAGAACCAGGACAGTCGTCCACTAAGAGGCCAGACCTGACAGTGACTTCTTGCAGAGATTCATCCTTGTTGCATGTTTCAAATCCATTCTTCATTGCTGAGTAGTATTGCCATTGTATGGACATACCACAATTTTTAAAAAAAATTTCATTTACCTGTTGATGGGGATTTGGGTTGTTTTTAAGCTTTTGGCTATTACAGACAAACATGCTGTGAACACATTTGTGTATGAGTCTTTGTATGGAGGTATGTATATATATTTTTCTATATAATTCTAGACTATATATTCTTTCATCTTAGATAAGTAGGAATGAAATAACTATCATATGGTAGGTATATGTTTATTGTTTTAAGGAACTGCCACACTGTTTTCCAAAGTGGTTGTACTATTTTACATTCCCAGAAGTAGCATGAATGTCTTCCACATCTTCATCAACACTTGTAGTAGTCAGTCTTTTTAATTTTGGTCATTCTAATGCAGTAGAATCTTCTAGTGCTTTCAATTTGCATTTTCCTAAACACGTGCTTTTCATATACTTATTTTCCATTATCATATATATACTTATTTTCCATTATCATATCTTTGATAAAGTCTGTTTCAAATACTTTGTCCATTTTTTTATTTCATTTTTTATTGGGTTACTTGTTTTCTAAGTTTTGCAGGTTCTTTGTATATTCTTGATACAAGTCCTTTATCAGGTATGTGATTTGCAAAGATTTTCACTCCGTCTGCTTAAGCAGAAGTTTAAAATTTTTATGAAGTCCAGTTTGTCACATTTTTCTTTTACGTGTCATGCTTTTGTTGTTATATCTAAGAAATCTTTGCCTAATCCAAGATTACAAGATTTTTCTTCTATGTTTTCTTCCAGTTTTATAACTTTAAGTTTTATATTTAGGCTTATGATCCATTTTGAGTTACTTGTAGCATATGGTACAAGAAATGTTAGGTCATTTGTAAAATATGGGTGCCCAGTTACATCAACATCATTTGTTCAAAAAAACTATCCTTTCTCCATTGAATTAACTTTGCACATTTGTTGACAATCAATTGGCCATATATGACTGGGTCTATTTCCAAACTATTCTGTCCTGTTGATCTTTATGTCTGTTCTTTCCCCAGTACCACTTGTTCTTTATTACTATAGCTTTATAGTAAGTCTTTAAATCAGGTAACATGAGTCCTCCAACTTTGCTTTTTCAAAATTGATTTAGCTATTCTGGTTCTTTTGCTATTTCATAATAAGTTGTTGAATCATCTGGTTGATTCTTTAAAGAATATTTACAGGCCAGGCGCGGTGGCTCATGCCTGTAATCCTAGAACTCTGGGAGGCCGAGGCGGGTGGATTGTTTGAGCTCAGGACTTCGAGACCAGCCTGAGCAAGAGCGAGACCCCGTCTCTACCAAAAATAGAAAGAAATTAATTGGACAGCTAAAAATATATAGAAAAAATTAGCCGGGCATGGTGGCGCATGCCTGTAGTCCCAGCTACTCGGGAGGCTGAGGCAGGAGGATTGCTTGAGCCCAGGAGTTTGAGGTTGCTGTGAGCTAGGATGATGCCACAGCACTCTAGCCCTGGCAATGGAACGAGACTCTGTCTCAAAAAAAAAAAAAAAAAAAAAGAATATTTACAGGGCTTTTGATGGGAAGTGTATTGGAAGACTTAACATCCTTAATTTGAGTCTTCCAATTAATGGGCATGGCCTGTATCTCCATTTATTTAGGTCTTTTATTTCATCAGCGATTTTTATTTTTTAGTACAGAGATATTGCCTATATTTTATTAGATTTGCACTTAAAAATTAGCTGAAAATTTTGTTCTATTGTAAGTTTCTACTTGTTCATTACTAGTATATAGATATGCAACTTATTTATATTAGCATTGTATATTACTATTACACCCCAAGACTTTTCTAAACTCACTCATTACTTCTGGTAACTTTTTCATAGATTCTTTATACATAATCATGTTGTCTGCAAGTGGAGATAGTTATTTATTCATTTTCAGTCTGACTTTTGTTTATTTGATTGTTTCCTTGTACTGCCCTCCAGAAAGCTGCTGAATGGGAGTATTTTTTTTTTTTTTGAGGCAGAATCTCACTCTGTTGCGGGGGCTAGAGTGCCGTGGCATCAGCCTAGCTCACAGCAACCTCAAACTCCTGGGCTCAAGCGATCCTCCTGCCTCAGCCTCCCGAGTAGCTGGGACTATAGGCATGTGCCACCGTGCCTGGCTAATTTTTTCTATATATTTTTGTCCAGCTAATTTCTTTCCATTTTTAGTAGAGAGGGGGTCTTGCTCTTGCTAAGTCTGGTCTTGACCTCCTGAGCTCAAGCAATCCTCCTTCCTCGGCTTCCCAGAGTGCTAGGATCACAGGCATGAGCCATTGGGCCTGGCCAAAAGTTTCTCTTTATTTTTAATTTTCTGTAGTTTGAAAGTGATGTGTCTAGGTGTGCTTGGTTTTTAATATTTTTTATTTTAAAAAAATACAGATACAACTATGGAAAATCTACAGAAAAAATATTCATTTACCTGAAAACTCTTTTGTCTCTTACTAGTTAGACTCTTCATGTAATAAACCAAAGGACAGAAGGGTGACACATTAGAAAAGGCTCTTTTGCATACCCTTTGCCTGTTGGTATATTTCATAGCTCAGTAATGTCATTAATGTTCAAATCCCTGTACTTTAATTCACAACTAAAGAGTCGATTCAGAAAAATAATTCACATTTTTACATAGAGCAGTATGCATTATTAAAACTTTAATGTCAAGTTTTAACTTAAGTGAATGTATACTTTTTGAATTTATTTTATGTGCACGAAGAGCCACTGGAAGCATACACAAAAAAAACTAACAAAAGTATTACATGTAGTGCGTTGGTGTTTGGTAGAGGCAAACCTAGGCTCAGGGTGGGATAAGAATTCTCAATGTATAATTTATATCATTTAAATTTTGTACCATGTTAATATATTACCTAGTACAGAAAAAAGCTTTAAAGCAATTCTCCCCAAATTACATTATTGGGGCCCATGTTTCCATTCGCACAGTTTAATTGTTTGAATAGAGTTCAGTATTCTTTCCTTTATAAAATGTATAGACAGATACACACGGATATTTTCACATTTACACAAACTTAGAAAGATTATTACATTTCCCTACAGCCTCAATCCGTAGGAACAGTATTGTTTACTGGCCTTTGTGTTTTCACTCCCCACTGGAAAAGCAAAAATTAAACACACCTTTAACAACACAGTTGTAAAACCTAGAAAAGACCCAATCCACAGACCCCATAAGTCTTGTGCTATTTGGGATGGTATTTTAATCCCTGTGAGATTTCTCTGCCTTTTATTCTCATCAGCAGTTTTTCTCTTTTCTCAGCCTGATCTTACTATTTTTAAGCAAAGCCTGTTTCCTAGTCCTGCTTTCATCCAGAAGGAAAGTTCTTAAAGGCTCATCTCTACTTTTAACTAACTCCAGCCTTCACAATGAACAACACTGAAGATACGGTTTATTTTTTCCTGAATCCCATTATTGGAACTAACTTGCAGTTCACATCATGGATTTTTGTTCATTTTCTTCTCCCCAGCATTAGCTCACTTATCCAGGCCTATGTTTCCCCCTCCCTCAGTTGTTTTCACCTCCCCTCTACCCCCCAGGGTTACAGACTTGTCATGTTGCCAGGTATTTGAGCTACAGGAACTATTGCTACACCCTGCTCTCCATTCCGCTCCATTGTACTTCAAAACGTTCTCACCGAAAATACATTACATTGCTTGACATTCTATGCGGGGGAGGGGGGGCGGGGGATTAAAAATTAAAAAAAACACATTAAGGTTAAACTGCTTTAAGAATGGCAGAGTGATGTCAGCAAAATAATAGAGTTGGTTACTCCAAGGGCCTGTTCCTCCATAGAAACAACAAGAAAAATGATTAAAAATTGTCAGAATCACCTTCTTTGGAACTCTGAAAAATAGCCAAAGGTTTACAGCACCCCAGAGAATGCTGAATAGAGAAAACAGCACTTGAGATAGTACGGGAGACTTGTGGCATTTTCATTTGCCCTTGATTCACTGTCCTCCACAGCGCAGTGATGTGACACTTGAAGGCGACAGTCTACATTCCCAGTGTAGCACACTAATCCCTGGCTCCAAAAGGAGTGAAGCAGACATTATTATTATTATTTTATTTTTTTAGACAGAGTCTTGCTTTGTTGCCCAGGCTAGAGTGAGTGCCGTGGCGTCAGCCTAGCTCATTGCAACCTTAAATTCTTGGGTTCAAGTGATCCTCCTGCCTCAGCCTCCCAAGTAGCTGGGACTACAGGAAGGTGCCACCACACCCGGCTAATTTCTTTTTCTATTTTTAGTGGAGACGGGGGTCTCGCTCTTGCTCAGGCTGGTCTCGAACTCCTGAGCTCAAGCAATCCTCCTGCCTCAGCCTCCCGGAGTGCTAGGATTACAGGCATGAGCCGCCGCACCCGGCCCAGACCTTATTCTTAATTGCGTTTATCTCAGCTGTCTGAGGGCTACCTGAAGGAATGATGTTGTTGCTGCCCAACCAGGTTCATTTGCCTGCTACCCAAGAAGCCAATATGCGGAGTCAGCAGATTTTAAGCCAGAGAAAGAGTTTATTCCACACAGTGCTAGGCAGGGAGATGGGAGAGATTTCTGAAATCCGCCTCTCTGAGAATTTGGGAGACAGGGTTTTTAAGGATAGTTTGGCAGGCAAGGGATTAGGTGATTAGGTTTGTTAATTGAGGCAAAATTATAGGGGTGTAGACGTCATCTTCTTGCGTTGCTTCAGTCCCTGGGGTCACAATTCCAGTTGAGTTGGTTTCTTGGTACGGGCCATTTTTCTGGGTGGGTCAACCAATCCACTGGAATGTGGGGCCTGGAAGATATCTTAAAAACTACCTTTAAGTTTTAAAAAGGTGATGTTATCTGTGGAGAAAGTTAAGAATCATTATGGAGCAGAAGGAAGAATCTGATTACAAGAGATATCCCATTACAATATTAAACAAAAAATTACACAGCATACAAATAAAAAGGTAGGATCCAGTCACAGGATAAATGATCAGAACTGTCCCCAAGGAAACACAGACACTGGACTTACTAGACAAAGACTTCAAATCAACTGTCTTAAATATTCTCAAAGACTTCCTTGGCTAAGTTTATTCCTACGTATCTTATTTATTTATTTTTTTTAGCAATCGTAAATGGAACTGTTTTCTCGATTTCTTTTTCAGATAGTTTGCTCTTAGCCTATCTCCTTCACTTCCCTGCTAGTGCAAAGCCTCTTTCATTTGCCAAAAAATCCAACATTTCAAAACAAGCAATGAAAACCAACAGAAGTGGGAAAATTTTATTTGTTTTGTGGACTGATCAGAGGTTATGTTTCCTTCTTGTGTGTCTTCAGCATGGTGGAATGAATAGCTCATGCCAGGTAACATTGTCGGAGGTCTAGATGCATCCACACACATGCAGAATTGAGAAGGCAATAGAATCATAAAAAGTTTGAGACCCTCTGTTTGCCTTTCTCTCTAAACAGCCACATTTACTTTACAGTCCCACTTAGTAGTAGTGTAATTTGAGAGAGAGAATGAATATAAAAAGAAAAGGGAGAGGGAAAAGAAAGGTGACGCGCTAATAACACCTGCTTATATATTTTAAATGAATGAATGAATGCGGCAACCTAGAGTAAGCTCAGACTTGCCAAGGATTCTGGGAAGTGTAGTCCGGGAGCGCCGGGTAGCCAGAGCCACTTCCGTCTATGAGGGCGGGGCTGTAACCGGTGTTCCCCTTGGGCATTCTGGGAAATGTAGTCCAGGAACTGTGCAATCTTGGGTACTTCCGCTGCAGGAGGTCAAGGCTAGCGGGTCTCAATCCCCTCTGGGAGGTGAGTAAGCGCCCAACCCCTGTTTCTATTCGGAGCTTTTCTGGCCCGGGTGTGGGACCCGTAGGTGCCAGCCCTCGCCCTCGGGGAAGAAAAGCCAC
This sequence comes from Indri indri, assembly GCA_004363605.1. Lineage (NCBI taxonomy): Eukaryota > Metazoa > Chordata > Mammalia > Primates > Indriidae > Indri > Indri indri. Next base: position 33,102 of record RJWJ010008736.1, read on the forward strand.
GGAGAGCGGGAACGACAGTTTGCTTGCCTTTGGCTTTGAGGGCGGTTCGCGGGTCCCCAAGTTGGGGGCGGGCCCCGGTCGCACATCTGGTTCGAGCGTCTCCCGGGCCCTCAAGTTCCCTAGCTTTCCCCACTTTCCACACGCTCTGCCTCCTTCGGGCGAGATAGTCTTGGTAGAGTTAATTTTTCGTTTTTCCTCTGTAAAGTGGGTTTAATGTTAGTACACAGGGGTGTACTAATGTGAGATTTACATGACATAAATAGAGATAAAAATACTTAGGACCGGTCCAGGGGCATGCTAAAAGGTGGCCAGTTGTTGCCAATCTGGTATGTTTTCTCCCGGAGCGCTCAGTCTTCGAAAGCTTCTGTGAGCTCGCCTTGGTTTTGAGCTCCAGGTGCGGCACCGCTGGCCCTTCTCTGATCCCTGCAGCCAGCGGAGCTGTTCCTGGCTTCCTGGTGAGGGGGTCAACTTTCTTCCTGTCTTTTTTTTTAAAGGTACGAGTGTGTCATACCCCCAGCTGGTGCACAGTATGGTCTACGATTTATTGCTTCTTTCTTTTTTCCCAGTTCTACCTTCCCAGGACTCTGCCCTTCCCCAGAAGGAGCGGGAGAAAATGACCAAGTTTCAGGTGAGCTGAGTTTTGAGTTTTAGCTCTTAAGATGACGTTGCTTTTCTCAAAGATTAGTTTTGTCTTTTTTCTCTCTCTCTTTTTTTTTTTTTTTTTTTTTTTAGACAGAGTCTTGCTCTCTTGCCTGGGCTAGAGTGCCACGTCAGCCTAGCTCACAGCAATCTCAAACTCCTGGGCTTAAGCGATCCTCCTGCCTCAGCCTCCCGAATAGCTGGGACTATAGGTATGCGCCACCATGCCTGGCTAATTTTTTTCTATTTTTAGTTGTTTTGGCTAATTTATTTCTATTCTTTAGTAGAGACGGGGTCTCACTCTTGCTCAGGCTGCTCTCGAACTCCTGAGCTCAAGCAATCCTCCCGCCTCAGCCTCCCAGAGTGCTAGGATGACAGGCGTGAGCCACCGTGCCTAGCCTGTTTTTTTTCTCTTTATTGGGAAGGGTAAAGGAGGAAAATAGGCATTTGTGATCTGCCGGTTACTTGCTTTTTTTTATTGGTTCTATTTTTTGTTTTTGTCTTTAGTTTTATTTTTAGTTTTGGTAGGTTTTTTTCTGGAGACAGAGTCTTGCTCTGTTGCCCCAGGTAGAGTGCAGTGCCATCATCATAGCTCACTGCAACCTCAAGCTCCTGGGCTCAAGCGATCCTCCTGCCTCAGCCTCCCAAGTAACTGGGACTACAGGTGCACACCACCATGCTCAGCTAATCTTTTCTGTTTTTAGTAGAGACGGGGTCTCGCTCTTGCTCGGGCTAGTCTTGAACTCCTGAGCTCAAGTTATCCCCCCACTTTGGCCTCCCAGAGTGCCAGGATTACAGGTGTGAGCCACTACGCTCAGCTAATCACAGAGTTCTAGCTTCCAGAACTGTGACATAATAAATTCTGTTGTTTAAGCCATCCAATCTGTGGTATTTTATTATAACAAACTAATATATTGATTGAGTGAATCTCAAATAGGATAAACCCCCAAAATCCACACCAAGACATGTTGTAGTCAAACTTCTGAAAACTAACAAGAGTGAAAGAAGTCTTGAAAGTGTTCAGAGAGAAATGACACCTTAGCTTTCGGGGAAAAACAATTCAAATTGACAGTGTATTTCTCATGAGAACCTCTGGAGGCCAGAAAGAAGTGGCACACTATTTTCCAAGTCCTGAAAGAAAAGAACTGTCAACCCAGGATTCTATATCCAGTAAGGATATCCTTCAGGAATTTTCCTCTACAAAAAATAGAAAAATTAGCTGGGTGTGGTGGTGGCTGTAGTCCTGGCTACTTGGGAGGCTGAAGCAGGAGGATCTCTTGAGCCCAGGAGTTTGAGGTTGCTGTGAGCTATGATGACACCACTGCACTCTAGTCTGGGCAATGGAGTGAGACTCTGTCTTGAAAAAAAAAAAAAGAAAAAAGAATATTTGTTGCTAGCAGACCTCTAAAAAAAGAGCTAAGGGAAGTTTTCCAAACAGAAAGAAAAGAAAACAGGAGTATTGGGATTTCAGGAAGAAAGAACAATGGAATGGGTAAAAATTGGGGTATCTGCCTGGTGTCAGGGAGAAAAAAAAATAGAGGTAAATAAACCATTATCTCTCTTTTTTTGAGTTTTCTATTATGTTTCATAGTTAAAGCAAGAATTATTACATTGATGAAATTCTGAGTGTATGTAGAAAAAATATTTAAGACAGTTATAAGTGAGCTAGGGTAAAGGAACTCAAAGGGAGCCGAGGTTTCTACATTTCACTTGAACTAGTAAAATATTGACACCAGTGGACTGATAACTTATATGTGTATAATGTAATACCTAGAGTAACCACTAAAAAAGCTATACAAGAGATATGTTCAATGACATTATAGATAGATCAGAATGGAATTCTAAAAAATGTTCATCACTGGAAGCCATGGGGTGGGGATGGAAAATGAAAAAAATTAAAAAAAAAAAAGTGAGGCAGGCACAGTGGCATGGACCTGTAATCCCAGTTACTTGAGAGGCTGAGACAGGAGGACCACTTGAGCCCAGAAGGTCAAGACCAGCCTGGGCAACATAGTGAGACCCTGTCTCCAAAAAAGAAAACCAATAAAAAAATAAATAAATAAATAAAAGGTTACATGCTATATGATTCTATTTATATAATATTCTCCAAATGACAAAGGTATAAAGAGGGACAACAGATTGGTGGTTGTTGCCAGGGGTTAGGGATGGTGGGTGTAACTACCAGGTGGTAGTAGGTGGAAGATCTTTGTGGTGATGGAATAATTCTTGTTTTGCTTATGATAATGATGACACGAATCTCTACATGTGATCAAAATGACAAAGAACTACACATACACACATTATGCCCGTATCAATTTTCTGGGATTGAGACTGTACTATAGTTGTATAAGATGTAACCATTGGGCGAAATTGGGTCAAAGATATATGGGACCTCTGTATACTATCTTTGCACTTTCCTTGAATCAATAATTATTTAAAAATAAAAAGTCAAAAAAGCATTTTGAGGAATTTTGAAATCATTTGTCCTTCTCAAAATTTAAAAATCCCTCCTTCCATCAAAGAGGTGCCTTAGGTGTTTAGGGGAAAGAATAAGTGTGGCTTGGTAGGTACAACCATGTCTAACGAATGCCAAAGTTGGGAAAAATACTGTTAGATGTTTTTGTTGCTAGAAGAGCTATTTTCTTCTTTTCAGTGATTTAGTTTCCATGTTTGTGTGTGTGTGCGTGCGGGCTAAGGTGCATTTTGTTAATTTCTGAAAATAACATAATATGCTTAGTTTAAAATGTCTCCTGGTTTTGTAATACTTACGGGCACTTCCTGTTTCCCTTTGCATATACTGCTCAAAGTAGTTGTAGGAGAATAAACTTGGAATGAGCTCCATTTTAAACATAAAGAAAGCAAGCGCGTGATGGTTCTTACCCTTTTCTAAGGCACAGAAAAATGCAAGGGTCAAGCCATCTCTAAGGCCCCTGCCTCCTAGGTCAGAAGTACCAGGTGTTCTATTTGTGTGAAAAGAGAAGAAAAGAGAGTTCTGCGTTTAGTCAGTATGGCTGGCATGTTCTTTGCATGGAGGACTCCACAGATAATGCTGCCCCTGAATTGGTTCGGTCCTCACTGGATGTGAAACCTACTCATTTAGTGTATACCTCTGTGCTCAGGGCTCTAGCCAAAACAAATGTAATGGTAAGCACAGTATTTATATAAATATTCAAATTTTCCCCACAGTGAAAGATACCTTACACAGAGTTATGAGACCAATGGAAACTGGAAGGAAAATATTTATAACATAATATGCTAGGAAATGGGCCGGGCGCGGTGGCTCACGCCTGTAATCCTAGCACGCTGGGAGGCCGAGGCGGGTGGATTGCTCAAGGTCAGGAGTTCAAGACCAGCCTGAGCAAGAGCGAGACCCCGTCTCTGCCAAAAATAGAAAGAAATTAACTGGACAGCTAAAAATATATATAGAAAAAATTAGCCGGGCACGGTGGCGCATGCCTGTAGTCCCAGCTACTCGAGAGACTGAGACAGTAGGATTGCTTGAGCCCAGGAGTTTGAGGTTGCTGTGAGCTAGGCTGGCCATGGCACTTGCCCCAGGCAAAACAGTGAGACTCTGTCTCAAAAAAAATAATAATAATATGCTAGGAAATGACTTACTATCCTAAAAATGTCTCTTACAAGTTCATAACACTCAAAAACCCAATAGGAATATGAGCAAAATTTAAAAATAGGCAAGTCACAATAGAAGATTACTAGGAAATACAAGGAATATATGAAGCCAGGTGTGGTAGCTCACACCCACGGTCCCCATGACTTGGGAGGCTGAGGCAGGAGGATCGCTTGAGACCAGGAGTTCGAGGCTGCGGTGAGCCTTGATTGTGCCACTGTACTCCAGCCTGGGTGACAGAGCAAGACTCCCTCTCAATAAAAAAAAAAAAAGAAAGGAAATATATGAAAAAGTGATGGTCTTCATTAATAGTCAACTATTTGGAAAACTTTTAAAAGATCTACTTTTATTTATCTAATTACCAAAGATTTAAGGAAGTAATCATGCCCAAGTTTAGCCAGGTTGTGGAAATTCAGGGAACACTTAAGAGTTGCTTGAAATAAAGATAAGAATCATTTGGAAGGAAAATATGCCATTATACTTGCAAAATTCCAAAGGTCTATGTTCTTTGACATTGATATTTTTTCCTTAGGATAAATTCCAGGAAATGGAATTGGGGAGATGGGCTAAGATCGATGTGACAGGATGTTCCCTGTAGCGTTGCATGTAGTAATAAAACATCTAACCTAATTGTGCATTCTAGATCACGTATAGTTCATATATTGCACAAACTATTAAATATGGTGAAATACGTAATTACATTAATAAAATCTAAAATTTATTGAGAACCTACTATGTGCCAGGCATATATGTTTTAAGACAGAGCTGTCCAGTAGAACTTCCACAGTGCTGTTTCAATACAGTTTCCAATATTGCGATGTCCAGTATGGAAGCCACTACCCACATGAGGCTCTTGAGCACTTGAAATGTGGCCAGTGCAACCAAAGGACTAAATTTTAAACTTGTATTTAATTTTTAATTAATTTAAATTTACATAGCCACATGTGACTAGGGGCTGTTAAATTAGCCAGCACAGTTCTAAGGATATACCAGGCCATTTATCTGTATAAGGATCTTCTGCTGGTGGGCATCGTTATTCATTTGAGGAAATTGAGATTCAGGCATTTGTCTATATAAGGTCACACAGTAAGGGGCAGAGTTTGGGGATTTAAACTGAGGTACAACAGTCTCTTCTTATCCATGGGGGATGTGATTTAAGATCCCCCCAGTGGATGCCTGTAATCGTGGGTAGTACCGAACCCTCTATATATTATGCTTTTGTTGACCTGATAGCCAAGACAGCTACTGAGTGACTAGCAGATACAGTGTGGGTATGCTGGACAAAGGGATAATTCACATCCTGGGTGGATGGAGCAGGACAGTGTGAGATTTCATCACGATATTTAGACTAGTACACAATTTAAAATTTATGAATTGTTTGTTTCTAGAATTTTCCGTGTGATATTTTCAGACTGCAGTTGATAGTGGGTTACTGAAATTGTGGAAAACTAAACAGCGGATAAAGGGGGACCATCATATTCTGGCGTGAAAACCTGTGCACTTGGACACAGAGTACTGTCACAAGTCGTGTCTTAGATAGGTGGCACGTGCCTTGAGAGCACAGAGGACCAATTGCATAACTCTCCAGGAAAGGTGACTGAAGGCCTGTTGGTTTCTCAAGTTATAACAAAATGAGAGCACATGGGCTTAGTAAAGGTGGGTGAGAAAGGAAGACAAAAACTATCGGATCCTGTTGGAACTCAACTGACCTAAGATTTCTAGGACAATTTGGTAGTCTCATTGAAATTATAAAGTGTATGTACCCCATGATTGATGAATCACAATTTTAGGGCATTTACTGTTGGAATACTAACAGATGGCACCAAGTTATATATACAGGGGTGAGTTTTTAGTTGCGTGTACTTTTGGTGTGACCGTGGAAAATCACTGTATGGAATGTGCATGTGGATGGAGAAGGGGAGGAAACTACCTAAAGTTGACTTAAGGCCCTCGGAGTCCAGAACATCTTCCTACCTGTCCTTTCTACCTGCCCGATGCCGCGCCTCTCCCGCTGGATGTTGGTCATAAATTGAGGTACACGTGCTTGAGTTGTAGGAGGCCGTGACGTTCAAGGACGTGGCTGTGGTCTTCACAGAGGAGGAGCTGGGGCTGCTGGACCCTGCCCAGAGGAGGCTGTACCGAGATGTGACGCTGGAGAACTTCAGGAACCTGGTCTCAGTGGGTGAGGACAGCCTTCTTCCGTAACTGAATGTCAACCCTCAGGAGTGTCTTAGTTGCAATTAGTTGACACTTTGGGGGTCTTGAAATGCTTCCCTAAATTTGAGGGTCTGCATTTCCTGATTCCTGTGGGACATCTTGCCTGTACCTTGTCTCTTTTCCTCAAATTACAGTTGTGACACCTTGGTGGGTTTTCAAATCAGTCGATGAGTTACATCATTATTGTCTTGAATGAAATGGGATAGAAATATCGTAACTCCTTGTCGGGAACTACATACAGTGAAACAGAAACAGTGAGTAAAACAGGAAAGGAGATGTAATAATAGTAGATCATTGTTGGGATCAGATCACCTGATCACTTGGTTCGGTGATTTCTATTTACATATGTGTGTACCGATCACAACTTTAAATGTATTTAGACAATAGTTCATGATCAGAATTGTGAAAAATACTACCGGTAGCACACGAAGATGATAGTATTAGGATGAAAATTTTGTCCTGCCATGCGTTCTCTTTATACATATGCCATTTTTTTTTTTGCAGGCTGCCAGCCCTTAAAACTAGATATGCTGTTACAGTTAGGGAGAGAAGAGAAGCTTTGGGTGACGGAGGCAGAGACCCAAGGAGATGGGTGCTCAGGTGAGAACCATGCGGCTTCGAGTGTGTGCTGGGAACAGCCCGGTCCTCCCTTTTCGCCACCTCCTTGCCTGCCAGGCTGGCCCCAGCCCCCAGAATTCCTCACTCGCTGTAGTGCCGCGGCTTGCTCACTGCCTTCCTGCTCTGCTCTGTCTGCCTCCAGCCCATTGTCCCCGCAGCAGCCAGACCCTGTAAGTCACATCATGTCACTCCTTGGCTTGAAACCCTCCCATGACTTTCCATCTCACGCATTAAATCCAAAGTTCCCATGGAGCCTTCAGGATCCTATGGGACCTGGCCGCCCACTCCCTCTCTGAGCTCATTTCCTCTCCTTGGCGCTTCCCTCAGTCCCTTCCAGCGACACGGGCCTGCTCTCTGTTTCTCAGACCTGCTGAGTGTGCTTCTTGCTACCCGCAGTCCTGTCGCTTCTCTTCTATCTGCCAGGGGTGTCCTAGCCCTGTACATCCTCCTGGCTCCCTTCATTCGTGTCTGCTCGGGTGTCCTCTCCTCGCAGAAGCCTGTTCTGACCACCCTGTTGAAAACACCCATCCCCTTACTCAACCTGATTTTGTGACTCATCATTAATCACCAGCTGACACATTCATGTCTTACGTTTTGTTTACTTGTTTATGGTCTTTCTCTCCCCATGAGAGGGTATTTCATGAGAGCAGGGGCTCATAGGCACATAGGACATGTTCATTCAGTGTTTGTTGAATGAATGAGTGAACGGATGAATGGGTAGGTGGTCACATTTGAACAGTAGTGAAAAAGCTGCCTCACAGCTTTCCCTAACCTGTGGCATCCGTATACCCAGGGACATCTTCCCTGCTTGACTTTCACTACACTCCTTCTAGGCCCTTCTCTTCCTTCTTTCATTCCCCACTTTTCTGCACTCCTTCCTTCATTTATCTTTTTTTTTTTTTTTTTTTTTGAGACAGAGTCTCACTCTGTTGCCCTGGCTAGAGTGAGTGCCGTGGCGTCAGCCTAGCTCACAGCAACCTCAAACTCCTGGGCTCAAGTGATCCTCCCGCCTCAGCCTCCCAAGTAGCTGGGACTACAGGCATGCACCACCATGCCCGGCTAATTTTTTTTTTCTGTATATTTTTAGTTGTCCAGCTAATTTCTTTCTATTTTTTTAGTAGAGACGGGGTCTCTCTCTTGCTCAGGCTGGTCTCGAACTCCTGAACTCAAACGATCCTCCCGCCTCAGCCTCCCAGAGTGCTAGGATTACTACAATTTTTTTTAATCGAGGTAGAATTTACATATGCGCATCTTTAAGTGTGCAGTTTGATGAGTTTTGACGAATGGAGGTCCCTGTATAACTCACACCCCTCAGAAAACCGAACAAATCTGACAGCGTGTTCTACCCTCACTTCCCTCATCTAGAGTATTTGCAGCAAACGTCAGAATGTTCTAGGATTTTATATTCTCTCTGTCCATTTAGGTGCCCTGTTTCATCTATACAAAATATTCTTGAGGTCTATTTTTACTGCAAAGAAGTACAAACTAAAGGGCTGCTTCTCCCTTAAGGATCAAAAAAAAAAAAAAAACAAAAGAGAATGGTCCTGAGCAGATCTCACTCTCTTTACTTCTCCAGGAGATAGCTCACAGGTGGGTGGAGATTAAACTAGTGTTATTAAAGGACTATTTCAGAACACAATTACTCTTCCGATGAATGTTTAGCCTGATTATCATTTTTATGACACCTATATTAGTTATCCATTACTGATTTACAAATTACTCTTAAATGTAATGGCTTAGAACAGCGAGCATGTATTTATAGTTTGTGTGGGCTGGGACTCTGAGAGCAGCTTCTTCACTGGGTGATTCCAACTCAGGATCTCAAAAAGTTGTTGTCAAGGAGTCCACCAGAGCTGCAGTCCTTTGAAGGCTCGGCTGGGACTGAAGGATCTGCTTTAAGGATGGGCTCATTCGCAGGGTTGTTGGCACGAGGCCTCAGTTTCTTGCCAAGTGAGCCTATCCCTGGGGCTGCCAGAGTAACCCGAAAACATGGCAGCTGCTTTCCTCCAGAACAAGGGATCCAAGAGTGTGGAAGACAGAAGCCACGATGTCTTTTACCTATCCTTGGAAGTGACATGCCATCCTGATGCAGTGTGGGAGGGGACTTCAAAAGGGCATGGATCCCAGGAGGCAGTGATCACTGGCGCCATCTTGTATGCTGGCTGCCACAGCACCTTTTGGTACATGCAGGTACCTATCTACGAAGCCTAAAAGGCAATATTAGCCATTCAGATTTATCAGAAAATTCAGCCAAGTGAAGTGACAACAATGATCAATGCTTTTACTCCCATAGGATGTGTCAGCTATTGGAATATATTTTCTAGTTTTTTCTGGTTATAAGGTTCGCCAATTCAGTATTATATACTAGGACCTCATTGAAATGAAGGAGAATTCTCTCCAGTCTAACTTGTTTAATGTATATATTTAATGGCTAAATTAAGGGCATAAAGATACCATCTCATGGGTTCATTATCAGGACAGAGGAGATACTTTCCTTTGCAAATATATTCTCTTCACTCTTGCTGAGGAAATCTCCCCTCTCTCTCCTTGGAAACCCTTGGCATCACGTGATAATCTACCTGTAGACACTAGAGAGATTCAGGCTTTTCTAGCTGCTTCAGGCTCGCTCACCACATACAGTTGTGCAGGTTGCACAGTGCAACCATGATTTTGTGGCTTGCAAATAGTCAGGATTTTGTAGATCCTATACACGTGCTGCAGAAACAAGAAGATTTTAAAGTGATTATTCTTTTGTTTTGTTTTTAGATAAGATCTTGCTCTGTTGGCTGGTCTAGAATGCAGCGACATCACCATAGCTCACTGCAACCTCAAACTCCTGGGCTCAAGCAATCGTTCTGGCTCATCCTCCCAAGTAGCTGGGACTACAGGCCCATTCCACCATGGCCAGCTAGTTTTTTATTTTTTGTAGAGACCAAGTCTTGCTATGTTGCTCAGGCTGGTCTCAAACACCTGGCCTCAAACAATCCTCCCACCTTGGCCTCCCAAAGTGCCAGGATTACAGGCATGAGCCATCGCACCTAGCCTTAAGTGATTATTCTTATGGACAAGGAGGTAAATCCCCTGTAAAATCTTTCTAGGACATCTTCTTGCTGCTCTGCATCCTCTGCATTTAACCACATACATAGATCTTGGTGTAGCGCTAAATGAGTCTCATTAACACTTTGTGATTAGGAGCCACAGGGGAAAAAAAAAAAACAATGATAAAGTCAAGCTGAACTCTCCACTGGTTGAATAAGGGCTCCGATGTGGTCAACCTGTGAAATGTTTTTTATCTCTGAACAAACGTTCACTTGCCCTCGTTTTTATCGCTGAATTCTCTTCATCTTTCCAGGACACAGGAATCAAAATGAGATAGAGACTCTTCAAGAAGTAGGATTAAAATACCTTTTACATGAAGACCTTATATGCTGGCAAATATCGGAACAATTTGCAAGTAAATCAACCAGGAATGAAGACTCCATCATAAATCTTCAAGGCAAGAGGTCCAAGTTGCTAAAACAAGGAGATCTCCCCTGTTGGGTATGGGCAGGAGAATCTATTCAGGTCTCTGAAGAGGAGAACTATGTAATAAAGCTTAGAAGGGAGAGTTCCAATAGTATCAAAAATCAAGAGTTTCCAATTAGGACTACCTGGGATTTCTGGAGGAAAGTGTATCTGAGAGAATCACAGAATTATCAGAATGGGTGTCAGCAAATTGATATGAAAAACAAACTCTATAAATGCGATCATCATGTTAGGAGGAGGATTGCTCACCACCATGACGATAAGGGAGGGCACAAAAGAGAGGAAGCTTTCAGCCACGATAACTGTGGAATAGACTTCATGAAGAAATCATCCCAGCGTAGTATAATCCAATCAGGAGAGCGAACGTCTGATGAGAATGGAAAAGGCTTCAGTGTTGGCTCTGATCATGAACTTCATCAGCAATTGCACTTAGGCGAGAAGCCCCTTATGTATACTGAGTGTGGGAAAGGCATAGGTTATAGGCCAGTGCTTCCCATGCATCAGAGTAGTCACACGGGACAGAGATGCTGTAGGAATGGTGAGCGTGGTGAGGGCTTCAGTCAGAGCTCACATTTGCAAACACCTCAGAGAGTCCACACAGCAGAGAAACCCTACAAATGTCAGGTATCTACTCAAAGCTTAAATAAGAACTCCTTTCTTCCCACTCATGAGCTTATTCACCCGGGAGAGAAGCTGTATACATGTGATGGGTGTGGGAAGGGCTTCTGTCGTAGCTTAGATCTTAACATTCACTGTGTTGACAACACTGAAGAGAAAGGCTGTCAATGCGATATGTACAATAAAGGCTTCAGTCAGACGTCACAACTTCAAGCGCATCAGAGAGCCCACCCTAGAGACAAAACGTACAACTGGGAGGCACCTGACAGGGCGTTTAATCAGACTTCCAGTCTGCCTCAGAGAGTTCACACTGGAGAGAAACCATGTAAATGTGAGGTGTGTGGTAAGGACTTCAGTAAGGCCTCAAATCTTCAAGCCCATCAGAGAATCCACACTGGAGAGAAACCCTACAAATGTGACGTGTGCGATAAGAACTTCAGCCGTAATTCCCATCTTCAAGCCCATCGGAGAGTCCATACAGGAGAAAAACCCTACAAATGTGCCACATGTGGGAAAGACTTCAGTCAGATCTCTCATCTTCAGGCCCATCAGAGGGTTCACACAGGAGAGAAGCCTTACAAATGTGAGACATGTGGGAAGGGCTTCAGTCAGAGCTCACATCTTCAAGACCATCAGCGAGTCCATACTGGAGAGAAACCCTACACATGTGATGTGTGTGGGAAGGGCTTCAGTTGGAGTTCACATCTTCAAGCCCATCAGAGAGTCCACACAGGAGAGAAACCGTACAAATGTGAAGCATGTGGGAAAGGCTTCATCTGGAACTCGTATCTTCATGTTCATCAGAGGATCCATACAGGAGAGAAGCCTTATAAATGTGACGTGTGTGGTAAGAGCTTCAGTCAGACGTCACATCTTCAAGCCCATCGGAGAGTCCATACTGGAGAGAAACCGTACAAATGTTACTTGTGTGGTAAGGGCTTTAGTAAGAGTTCATGTCTTCAGGTTCATCAGAGAGTCCATAATGGTGATAAATCCAACGCGCATGATGAATGTGGTCAAGATGTCCTTCAAGACTTAGACTTCTCATTTTCCTCAGAAAATCCGCACAGCAGAGAATATTTATAACATGTTATGTTTTAAGAATTCGTTAGCTGAGTTTTTTACAGTCATCTGAATTCTGTTGGAGTAGACCTGTTTTTTTTATGAATATGACCAGTGCTTCAAGCAGAGCCCCAAATGTCACAGTTCTCAAGAAAACACACAACAGAGAATCCCTGTAAGAATGGTACGAGAGTTTTAATCAGAACCTTCATGTTCAATAGAGGCTACACAGGAAAGAGGCCTTTAAAAATGATAAGTAAGGTTGGGACTTGAACAAAAGTATAATGATGGACGTGACAAAATCCATTTCTGCCAGAATGTAACTTCCCCGGAGGCAGAAACTTTGTTTACTGCTGTATGATCATGACATTGAACCAGTGCCTAACAAATCGTAGGTGCTCTGGAATTGCTTAACTCGATAGGAAAAACCTATCATAGATAGGACAAATATTTGCAAATTTTGATGGGTTCAACCTCAATTAGTCATGATAATTGTACTAGGAAAAGAAAAAGTGTTCTCATAAGAAGCCTTGAAAACGAATTCAAGGAAATGATCATTTAATAAAAATGCATAAAATCATGCAAACCGCAATATGAGTAATATTTTTGCAATTGGCTTCTATCCTCAGCTCAGCTTCACTTTTCAAACAGGAATGGGCTAAAGTTTTAATCTTATGATTTAAGACTTTCTCTGTACAATATACTATCAGTTGTATATAGCATAAGTTTTGCAACTTTCATTTTGGGGGGCTTTTGTGATAGGAACAAACTGAATGAAAAAAAAAAAAAGTCTCTTTTGCCCAGGCTAGAGTACAAGGGCATCATAATAGCTCACTGCAATCTCAAAACTTCTGGGCTTGAGTGATCCTCCTGCTTCAGCCTCCTGAGTATCTGGGCCTACAGGTGCCACCACGCCTGGCTAATTTTTCTATTTTTTGTAGAGACAGAGTTTCACTGTGTTGCTCAGGCTGGTCTTGAACGCATGGCCTCAAGTGGTCCTCCTGCCTTGGCCTCCCAAAGTGGTAGGGTTACAGGTGTGAGCCACCGTGCCTGTCCCCAATTGGTTTTTGATTCAATAAAGCTTCATGAGAAAAGACTGTGCAAAATAGGGGACCATCTTATAGCATGCATTCTGAATGTCGAACTAAGCCGTTAAGGGCATGGAGCATTTTGGACAATATGCCATACGTCTCAGATGCTTCAATGGTTTTCAAGTTTTCTTGGTTGAAGGGTTTACTCAGCTAGGTGTCTATTTAGTGGAGGTGGGGAAAAGTGTCCCACAATTTTTTTCCTGGACCTTCCTTCCAGGACATTGGGTACTTAAGTTCCATGATAGCTCAGGTTTCATGTTAACCATCAGAAATACAGGGCCAGTAATGCTTTGCTTTGTCACCACCAGATACTAGGGTGGACTACTAGAGTTCATCGTTTATATCAGTTCAGATGTTTTCAATTAGAAGAAATAGAAAACCCAACTCAAACTAGTTGAAACAAAAAGGAGGATTCACTGGTATGTATAATTAAAAAGAAGACACGTAGGACAGAACATAGGCCTGGTTGAAACGGGGCTTTGGATCAATTCTTTATTTAAAAATAATACTTGAAATTGTTTTTTATTAATATATAATAGTTGTACATTATTTATGGGATGCACATATTTTGATAACGTGTACAATGTGTAACGATCCCATCAGGGTAACTGGGATATTCATCACCTTGAACATTTATCATTTCTTTGTGTTGGGAACATTCCAAATTTTTTCTTCTAGCTCTTTTGGAATAGACCTTAAATTCTTTAGTCACCCTACTGTGCCATCAAACACTGGAACTTATTCTATCTAACTGTATTTTTGCACCCACCGACCAACCTCCCTACATCCCTCCCAGCCCCCACCCTTCCCAGCCTCTGGTGACCACCATTCTACTCTCTGTCTCCATGAAATCAACTTTTTTAGTTTCCCACGTACGAGTGAGAATATATGATGTTTTGTCTTTCTGTGCCTGGTTTATTTCACATAAGATAATGTCCTCTATTTCCATCCATGTTGCTGCAAATGACGGGATTTCATTCTTTTTTTGGGGGGGGGTTCATTCTTTTTAATGGCTGAATAATACCACATTTTGTCTATCCATTCATCAATGGACACTCAGGTTGATTCCATATCTTGACTACTGTGAATAAAGCTACAAGAAACATGGGGGTGCGGATATCTCTTCAACATACTGATTTCCTTTCTTTTAGATATATACCCAGAAACAATCAAAATAATACAGAAAAGGCATTAATATGAGTAAAAGTAGAAACACCATTGTCGCACATAAACTGAATATTGAACACTTTTCAGAATATCCCTTTATGCATATGGATACATAGTTGTTCTATTTTTAAAAACTAGAATAATATGCATGCTATTTTGAATTTTAACTTTATTCACTTCTTAATATGTTGGAATCACTTTGTCAATATTGATCTATATCTTAATTGTGCAGTATTACAGTATACAGACGTATGATGAGTTAACTAATTTTCTACTGATGAATGCTCAGTTTGTGTCTTCTAAACAGCAGTTTGATGAAGAATTTAGAACAGTGACATTCATCTTCATGGACTTGTACTATTATTTCCGTGGAAGAAATTTCTAGAATTAGTGCTGTCTCAAAGGATTATCGCTTTTAGATTTGGTGTATACTGTGCAGCTGTCTTCCCCAAAGTACACGAGCGTGCTCATTTCCCTAATCCTCAAGAGCGATGGATATGCAGCCTTAACTGGATAAAAATGGTGTGCTGGCGCTCTTCTTGCTTACCAGAAGAAATCTGTGGATGAAGGTATTAGACAGAGCCTCCACAAATTGTTATAAACAGTGTCTACCATTAAAGCCGAAATTAATCAGACTTTCCAGAACGAAAAGATTAACTGACCAAAATCCAAGAGAAAGACAATAGAAACTGACCCCCAGGTGATCCAGATACTTGGGGTTACCAGATGTGGACACAGTTATTCATGGTGTGCAGACTGCCCAAATCCAAAGGCCATGGTTGTGCTCCCTTTTGTCCCACTTGGGGCCTGACAGGCAGCAGTGGAGGTGGCAGGGATCCAGCTGCCCTAGCAGTGGGCCATGGGTGCTGAGGGCTAAGGCTGCTGCTCTGCCCGGGTCCCCCAGGACGTGGGGTTGAGCGGCATTGCCCAAGTCGCAGCAGCGGGCCCCAGCCCGTGGTCTCCTCCAACTGGCAGCAGCTGGGAGGGCAGAGTGCACATCCCTGCCCACGGGACACGCGCAAGCGCCAGGACTCCCTTCTCCCTCCCCACCTGCGACAGGCAGGCACAGATCTGGGAAAAAGTAGTGTTCCAGGGTTGGGACATCACAGTGGTGCCAGCCGCAGTGCCCAGGGCTTGCAAGCCAGCCCTCCCTTCTCTCGGGAGCCCCAGCAGCTGCAGCGATGACCCCGTCCTGCTGAGCAGCTGCTCCTACTTCTCTCTTCCTCGCTTCGCTCCCGCCTCCTCTCCGTGGACCCCCAGTGCTGTGGCTCAGACGATCAGTCCGAAGGTGGGTATCTTTTTCTTTTTTTTAAAGCTGGTCAAGTGGAGCAGTGGGAGTGGAGAAGGAACAAAGGAATCTGTAACTGGTTGTGATCAATTAGTTGTAAACACCACTGCACTCGGACCAGCCAAAGGTGGGTATCTACTCACCCGCTTCGATCAGCCCCGAGAGAGTGGCGTGGCCAGGCTGCTTTAGTCTGCCGTCCTGGCCTCTCCTAAAGACCCTTTTAATAACCATAACCACAAGCCCTTTATCACACTTAAGAAAAATTAACATCATTCTTTAATATCCTCAAATATCCTGTCAAGTGTTCATATTTTCCTGATCACCTCTAAATGGGGCCTGTGACATTCTGTTCGGATTAAAGGCAAAATAGAGACTCTTAATGTTCTCTTTCGACCAGAAGTGCTTAAGACTAGAAAGTTTTAATGTATCGATCACATTCCTTTATGGTGAGTAGTTTTTTTTTTTTTTGAGACAGAGTCTCACTGTTTCGCCCGGGGCGAGTGCCGTGGCGTCAGACTAGCTCACAGCAACCTCAAACTCCTGGGCTCAAGCGGTCCTCCTGCCTCAGCCTCCCGAGTAGCTGGGACTACAGGCATGAGCCACCATACCTGGCTAATTTTTTCTGTATATATTTTTAGCTGTCCAATTAATTTCTTTCTATTTTTGGTAGAGACGGGGTCTCGCTCTTGCTCAGGCTGGTCTCGAACTCCTGAGCTCAGAACGATCCGCCCGCCTCGGCCTCCCAGAGTGCTAGGATTACAGGCCACCATGCCCAGCTGGTGAGTAGTTTTGACTTCGAGTCTCAGAGGGAAAGTATGCATGACTTCATCATAAAATATGTTTGCTGAAGGTTTTTATAAATCTATTTGTATTTTTTATGTAACCACTATTCCATTAGTACAGCTACCAAAATTTACAACACTTAATACTGAGTTCATATGCAGATTTCTCCAATTCTGTCCCAAAATGCCTTTTATTTTATTTATTTATTTCTTTTTTTTATTTCAGAATATTATGGGGGTTCAAGCATTTTGGTTACATGTAATGCTTTTGCCTCGCCCAAGCCAGGGCTAGAAGCGTGCGCTTCCCCCATACGGTGCTCTCTGTCTCCATTAGTTGTGAGTTCACCCACCTGCCCGGCACCTAATGAGTGTTACTACCACGTGAGCACCTTAGTGTTGATCAGTTAGTACCAATTTGATGGTCAGCACATGTGGTGCTTGTTTTTCCATTCTTGTGATACCTCACTTCAAAGAATGGGCTCAAACTCTATCCAGGATAATATAAGAGATGCTAGATTACCATTGTTTTTTGTAGTTGAGTAGAACTCCATGGTATACCTATACCACATTTTATTAATCCACTCATGTATTGATGGTCACTTGGCTTGTTTCCACATCTTTGCAATTGTGAATTGTGCTGCTATCAACATTCGAGTGCAGATGTCTTTATTACAGAATGTCTTTTTTTTCCTTTGGGTAGATGCCTAGTAGTGGGATTGCTGGATCAAATGGTATTTCTATTTTTAGCTCTTTGAGGTATCTCCAAGTTACTTTCCACAGGGGTTGTACTAATTTGCAGTCCCACCAGCAGTGTAAGAGGGTTCCTATCTCTCCACATCCTCGCCAGCATTTGTTTTTTTGGGACTTTTTGATAAAGGCCCTTCTCACTGGAGTTAGGTGCTATCTCATTGTGGTTCTGATTTGCACAGAAATGCCTTTTAAAGCTGATTCGTTTGAATCATATTTCAAACCATGTCCACATATTACATTTGGTCATTGATCTCATCTATTTCATTCATTTCTATAATGATATTTAGCAAGAAAATGGTGTGATCAGATGTGTGATACTGAAGTGAACTTTGAAAGATCTTTAATTCACTTCACAAATGTTTTCGAGCTCTGCCTTTGAGCAGGATGCTATACTAGGTATCCTGGGACACAGCAGTGAATAGAAGAACATCCTCTCCTCCCATATCACTTGGAAGGAATTGACAAATAGTAAACAAGTAAAGAAATAAATATGCAAGATAGCAACACATGCTATGAAGACAGTAGAATGGCCTGGAATGACGGTGGGTGGGGCTTTAGGTGTAAGTTTTCTGAATAAGGCCAGTTGTGACCGGGGAGACGGAAGGGTGCAAACTAGTCGTGAGGCTACTGCAGTCGTTCGGTGGGAGATGATGAGAAATTCTGCCACTTTAGTCATAGTACAAATGGAGCTAGTTCATGGACAAAGGACCAGTAGGACTTACAGTTCTGTATGGAGACCAGGAGAGAGGAGATTCTAATAGTGATGCAAAGTGTTCAGTCTTGCTAAGTTGGAGAATGCTACTTTTACAAGAAAGCCAAGGGACACAGGAGAGTTGCAGTCTGGAGGGAGAATGTGATGAGTGTTTTGTCCTAGTGTTGGGCTGGCTTGTAGTTCCTGGTTCTGATCTGTCTCCACCCCAAGGCTGCAGGGTTTTGCAGTACAAGGACTGGGTCATGCTCCCTGGGTGCCCAGCGTGAGGTGGGCAGAGAGGAGCGCTTCAGTGAGTGTTTGTGCTTGGCGAGCTGCCTGGGAGGCAACTGAAAACGGGCTGGCAGCTCAGCGAGATTGTCTCCAGAATTCCTGAAAATGATCTGAAGAAACAAAACAGAAGCAAAGCATGTAGATTGTCATCCCTTATTTCTTTGACTTTTAGTGGGACACAGAAACCAGCAGTTCTCTCAAAGCGTTCAAAAAGCGATGAATTACTGATAATTGCTTAATAATCTAAGATCATGTTCAAGTTGACTCAGAAACAAACTAGCCTTAATGAATACTGCCTGTGTTTATCACGCGAGGTTAATCCTGGCTCACATTTATTGGCCAGGCCATATGGTTAACATGGTTTCCACAGCCGGACATGTATTAAGTCATTTATTCTTCATAATATCCTCAATATTAGCCTCATTCTACAGTGACAAAACAGAGACAGAGATTCGTGTACCTATACAAGGTGTCACATACCCCTTAAGGGGCAGCACCAACACTTAAACCGTGGCAGCCAGACTCCACGCCTGTGCTCTTGGTCACAACACTCTGGTCTAGTGAGAAAAAAACCCACGAGAAAGTATCTGGGAGCCCGGGGCATTGTAGCTAAGCTAAGGGTAAGCGGTCGACTGTGAGGTACATGACCCAGAAGGAACAGCACGGATAAAAGTTTTGAGGCTGTTTTGGAGGAGAGTGAGTGAGTCACTGTGGCTGAACATTTCGATGTGGAGAGGAAAATAGGTACAGACTTGGAAAGTTCTCGTAAGTTGCTTGCTCAAGAATTAGGCTTTTGGCAAGGAGGTGGAGAGACTGGAACCTTTGTGCACTGTTGGTGGGAATGTCAAATCGTGCAGCCACTATGGAAAAAATAGTATAGTGGTTCCTCCAGAAATTAAAAATAGAATTACTGTATGATTCGGCAATTTCACTT
>RJWJ010008737.1:0-52404 GCA_004363605.1 Indri indri
CATGCCTGGAGGACACATGGCGGACACCACAGAGATTTTGCGAACTGGTGAGACATGACCTCTGAAAGGGTCTCTAACCTGCTGTTGCCTTGCAGGAATGGAGGACTGCTGTTGCAGGCAGGTCTCCCCATTTGAAAGCAAAATTGGAAATAGCTTTTCTTTTTTGGATGAGAAATCTCTTGATTTAAAAATGCAGCAACTGAAACAAAAGTTTGTAAAACTCTGTTCATGTGGACTGCATCCTGTTCACGAACTATATTAGTCCTCTCCCCAATGCAGCATATAGTATAACAGTGATTGGGAGTTGTATTAGTTGATAATAATAATAGTTGCTAACATTTATAGAATTATAGAATAGAATACTTACAGTGTACTAGGTACTTATTTTTAAACTATGGAAGTAAGGTTTTTTCCCATCGTTACTGAGGTAAAATTGGCAAACAGAAATAGTATATATTCAAAGTATACAACATGATGATGGAACAGGTACTATTCTAAACGTTATATAAAGTAGCCTTAGGAAGCCCACAAGAAGGTAATATTATAATCCACATTTTACACGTGTGGAAACTGAGGGTAATTATCTCTGGTTAAAGTTATACGAGTTTTATGGAAGCCTTAATTTAAAAAAAAAAACTTAAGCAAACCTAAATTTTTTTTATTAATAATTCAGTAGAGGATGTGATGTAGAAGCCTCCCCCCAACTTTTTTTTTAGCAAAAGGCTTCACTACGACCATTCCAAGGAAACATTTCTTAATTACGAATCTTTCCTATAAGTAAGTACAGAGGATTTGCCAACATTTCCTCTCATACATTTACTTTTGCCAGGGAAGGCAATTTCTTAGCCAGACTTAAATATTAGAGCCAACCATTAAGTGGGAAAGGTAAGCTGCCCAATGTCAAGCCTATGTCAACTTCAAACACAAGATAACTGAGTCCAGAGGTGGCACAATAATAGTCCATCTTCTTGTTCTTGCACATTAAATACTCCACCAGAGGCCTTTTATCCTGGAAAATAATATCTAGAGGGGGTCTTCGGCTTCAAGAAAGGTATTTCCAAGATCTAGAAACAAAGAGACAGGACATCTACAGCAGAGGAAAAGCCTCTATTAGGAGATCGAATGATCAGGTGAATATCCGAATGATGAATAAAACATGACTTTCTTCTCCTCCCTTAGCGGGTCTTCGCCAGTCTCTTTGCTTCTTAGCATAACTGCCAGAGAGTATACAGAAGAACAGTTAAAAACAATGTTCTTTGTGGGACAAGTAGTAAAAAATGTTCATCTCTAGTGATTATTCAAAAAGGACTAACAAGGAAAGAAAAATCTGAGTCCCTACAATCCTTCAGCGTGCAGGAACCTACTGTTTTCAGCTCGAGTTTGTATCCTGCTCCTCCCAATGCTCTCCTTTGCCCATACTTCAGTTTGCTCTGCCCAGCCATTTCCAGCTTCCTCTTCCAGCATGGAGATGCAGGGCCCCCGGGCGATAGAAAGCAGTTAACAATATCAGAAGGGGCTGGCGAATGAAGGTCAGAGTTAAGGGAAATAAGAAATGGAATCTTACCAAGGGTCAGCATGTGGCACTCAGATGATTCCGGTGCACATGAATGACAAGCTTGGGCAGAAGAGAAAACAAAGTGGGCAGCCCAGACGCAGAGGAGCCTTGAGTCGTCTCCCTGTCCGTGGGCTCGGGGCCTGCGTCCCTTCTCTTCCCGTCATGGCCTGAGTGTTTCCCCAAGGAGCTGGGGAGTTAGAACAGGATGTGTGTAAACCCCAAGGGTATCTGAAACAAAAGCAAAAACGAGAAAAAAAAACTTCCCTTTACGTGCCCTTCACCAAAGGAGCATTCATTCTGAGAAGCAGAGAGAGTTCTCTTCAAAGGGCATTTCCTTGGCCTGTGGGAGGGAACTAGTCAGTGAATTCTCAGAAGCAACCACAAAAGAAGAGTCTTGGGATCATGACAGCTTGTAGGTACCCTTGACGCTAATCGTGAAAAAGGAAATGGTAACCATTAGAAAGTTCCCAAGAAAGGCTTATGCTGAGACAGAGGGAAGAACAGTGTTGTTTTTTTTTAAAGTGAGCAACATACCTCCGCTCCACACCCCCTAAAACAGCCTGTGGAGCCTGCGGGTCCTAAGCCCTTTACACCACATGTAATTGTGTAAGTGTTTGTAGAGCTTTGCCATGTGCTTAGCCCTATGCTAGGAGTTTCCTTCAGTCTGCTATCAGGAGAAGGCTTTTTTCATTAAGCAAAGACATTACATTTGGGAATGGAGTTAGTGGGATTAGGAGAGGTTCTCATGATCCTCTTAATGGAGGACTTATGTCCTGGCTCTGAATTGAGGATGAGAGGCCTGTCTTGTGCACATTCCAGAAGTGGGCATCCCAGAAATGAGGACATTTAAGGCACCATGGGTATCAAAGAAGTCACAGGGCTTTTGGACAACTTGCAGCCCATTGCAGGCCCAAACTTAGTGCTCTGTGGAGAACTAGACCCAATTAAACTGGGGACGGCTTTGCAGTTGCCAAGTTTCATGCAACTTCTGATAGATTTGGAACGAGGAGTAGAGGCAGGCCCAGAGCAAAATGAGCTGAGTCGGGAAAGGGGAAAACAGATTCAGAATGTAAAAGCAGGGTTCTTTGATGGGCTGAAGAACTGACACATGGAAAATGTAATGCATTATTGACAAACACGTATGCTGGCTGCAAAAATAATTAACACAAGCAGAAAAGAAATAGGAATGAAATGGAGCAGAAAGACTTTGAAAGATTGTGAAGTGGCCGCTGAAATTGCCAAGCTAATGTCAGAGAGATGATTAAAATTTTCCAATAGAACAGGTGAATAGGTACTTAGGAGAGTGTGATGTAAACCAAGAGAGAGTGGATCATTATATGAATCTGCACTGAGGTACTAATCAGCATTTTATGTGCAACTTTGCAGTGCACATTTTAGCAGATGGAGGAAGCTCTTAAAAGCTGATAGCTAAACCGAGTCTGACTGTCTTTCTGTTTCATAATAACCATCCCTGGAATGGGTACTTGTTCCAAGTGAGCACTGCAGAACCAGTTCCCAGAATAGAATTCCAGACATATCAATATGCTTACAAAATAAAGATATCTGCAAAACTCTAGGACCAGGGGAGATGAAGGGGAAGGGAGGGGAAGTGTAAGTCTTCCTAAACAGGTGCCTGGGTGAACTGGCTTAAACAGACAAATAATCAGAACTCAAAGTAAAGATCAAGTTGCAACGAGGGGAAATTCTTCTGCAGGCCAAACTGTGTATATGCAAGCAAGTGCGCACACACACACATTCTTGTAGAAATTGTATTGCTGCAATAACAAAAACAATTAGATGGCGGATTGTGGGTATGTTAAAAGAGAATAATTCTTCATGATCAGAATGACTTTTTCGCTCATTCAACAGAAAAAGACTCTTATTTTTTATTTGTTGGCAAAGCCAAATTAGAAAAAATATATATCTTTACGACCATAGGAGACAAATGAGTGATACCAAATATCACTAAAAATGCTATTAATCTACAGTGATATAAAATTACCATCTCAGCACAAAGAAAGCCTATATAATCTGAATTTCTCTAGCGTCGTAAAAACGAATGAGAAGCGAAATTGAGAGTAAGTATGCTTTTGAGATGCCGTTAAGAGTTACATGCATTGTTAACAAATGTGGCTAGA
The DNA here is from genome assembly GCA_004363605.1 of Indri indri. Classification (NCBI taxonomy): domain Eukaryota; kingdom Metazoa; phylum Chordata; class Mammalia; order Primates; family Indriidae; genus Indri; species Indri indri. The sequence goes on from RJWJ010008737.1 coordinate 3,694, forward strand.
CAGACTGGTGATTTACCTTGAGTAACAAATTTATAGAGACACAGAAAATTTCCAAAACGGGCCAACTCATTGTCCTTCGCATTGGCTGATGACACCTTTGAGAACGTTATTCTCCTTACTTGGATATTTAAGTGTGACTGATTAGCCATTGACTTTATGTATTATTTTTCCCATTTTCATTTACTTATTTTCTGCATATTTCAGAAGCCAAAAATAGCTTGAGGTAGGGTGAGGGTGTGGCAAGGAAGCGGATACAGGTTCATGTACCAAAGGAGCCCAAGTGACCTTACAGGGTGACAAGTGAGGAACACAGTGGACTTTGGCTCCATAGATACGGGGCCTTCCCCAAATCTGAGCAAGGCCCACCCTCTGTTACTCTTCCATTATCTCTTGATCAGTCCAGAGGAGGGGAATATCATCCCAATTCCAGGATATTTTCACAAGCCCCCAGAAAAGCTGGACAAGGCTAATGACCAGGTCAGTAACTAACAGGAAGTAGAAGGCAGTATGTGACAGGAAGTAGAGGGCGGTACCTGATAGGAAGTAGAGGGTAGTTGCATTGCGTTGTTGAGGGGGAGGTCAATGAGGATGTAGAGGAGGAAGGGCTGAGTGAGGTAAAAAGACGGGAGCAGATGGGAAATGAGTATTTCCACTTCTTCCATATTTAAAAATAAGGAAAAAGAAAAAAAAGAAAGAAAGAAAACTCATCACCACTGCCAACAACAAAACTTCAGGGGAATTTAGAAAGGGATATGTGTCAGTTTTCAATTTGTCTGAAAGGTGGTATGGGAACAGTTTATGAAGTTGGTAAAGCTTTACCAAGATGTTACCAGCAACCTCCAACAGCTTGCTTATAGCTAAGAAAAAAAAACACAAGGAATGACAGCAATGGTATTTTCCTTTTTGTTGGTTGCCTTCTACAAATATTTTAACATTTATATTATAACACTAATGCAAGACATCCCTGTAAGATGAGCGAGGGCTCTTATTTAGAATCCCAGTGTACTGAGTATTACAATCTCCTGCCATAATTAGAACACATAATTAGGGCACATAATTAGAACAAGGTTAATCTGGAAATAAAATTGAAGTCCCAATCTAGCCCATTGTTCTTTCTGTGAAACTCAGTCAGGCATCTTTTCCTAATATTCCCATAGGCAAAGCCTCCAGCCCTGAGAACATGGGGATGCTGAGCATGGCCTTTTATGTCACAGCAGAAGTTTCAGGCTTGGCTCCAGGAACAGATCCAGGTTGGTGGGACCTGAAGCTTAAACTCATGGGGCACTCTTTAAGAAAAGGAATTCAAACAGGTGAGTTCAAAATCAAGTATAAATGAGAAAATTTATTTCAAATGAAAAAAGAAATTACACCAAATTATAAATTTTATAAAGCTGACTACTATGGTTTGTTTTGTTTGACCCCTCCAAACCTCATGTTTGATCCTTAATACTGGAGGTGGGGCCTAATAGGAGATGTTTGGGTCAGGGGGCCAGATCCCTCACGAATGGCTGGGTGCTGTCCTCCTAGTAATGAATGAGTTCTTGCTCTATTAGTTCCTGTGAGAGCTGGTTGTTCAAAAAGGTCTGGCACCTCCCCACTTTCTCTCTCTTGCTTCCTCTCTTGCCATGTGATCTCTGCGCATGCTGGCTCCCCTTCACCTTCTGCCAGGAGTGGAAGCAACCTGTGGCCCTCACCAGAAGCAGATGCTGGCACCATGCTTCTTGTATAGCCTGTGGACAGTGAACCAAATAAACCTTTTTTTCTTTACAGATTGCCCAGCTTCAGGTATTCCTTTATAGCAACACAGATAGACTAAGACACTGACAAATATTGTAAATTAAAAAAAATTCAGGAAAGTAACATTACGTTTTTAGTAATTAGTTGCCTGATTACAGTTCTGTAATGCTTGTTTCCTATTATTTTTGCATTTATACTCTTTGATTACCTCGTTATAACAATTTTGTAATATTTTCTAGAGAGAGGATAAATAAGTAATTCAGTCATTTCTTTAACATAGTTGATCAAAGTGTAGTCATTATTAGTTTCAAACCTGACTTTTCACTTCAGCCTTTTATTGACAATGCCATATTTGTAAATTCCTCAGCAGTTTTTGCCTAAGGCCAAAGCTTTTGGATACTACCAGCCCTCTGATCTGCCTGGACAGCGCCTCACTCCACCCATGATCCCAAGTTGCAGGTCCTCACTGACCCCTTCCTCACCAGACCTGACCAGGGGAAAGGAGGCAAGAGAGTCAGGGAGCTCTGAAGCCCAGGTTAGAGTGGTAATGAGCAGTGCCTGGTTCAGACCCCTGTCACTGCAGGCAAGGGTGGGTTCGGAGGCTCATGTTGACCCCCCAGAAGAGGTTTTCATTAGGTACTAGGCAGATGGAGAGGTTTTTCTGAGCCCACAAGCCCAGCCAGCAGCCCCAGGACCACAACAGACAAGGGCAGTGATGCCCCCAGGCTGAGTTAGCATTCTTTGTCTCCTTGCTGGGGTGGCTGCCTTCTCCTGCAGACAACACCTGAGCCTTGGAAAAGACCTTGAATTTTAAAGTTCTCCAGCTATGACCTGCCTCAAGTTGGCCCTGGACAAATTATGAAATAGAAGGTTCCCTTTCAGGACCTCCTTTTCTCCTTGGAGCATTTTTTATTCTTGGGAAGTAACTGCAGGAGAAAATTCACAGAGGGCATTTATGTAATAAGTTTGAAGCTCAAAGGGACTTTTAAAGTCTATCAACAAAAAACTATCAAACTTTTACCAGTTCTTTTAAAGGAAAGGCTGAATTATCTTTCTATGCTCTCTAAGGTAAATATTACAAAACTGTCATACAAAGAGTCAACCAAAAAGTATGTAGCCAAAAATGTGCAGGAAAAAAGTATGATAGTGATGTGGCCCCTTGTCTGCCTAGGAAGCCACGAGCAAGTCCCACAGGGTTGAGGGCATATCAGGGATGGGGGTATCTCCGGTTGGTTTCCTGGCACAGCTCATTAAGAAACACTTCTCTTTTGATTAAATGCCTGGGTGCTGCACACCTTGGGCAATTGAATTTAGATCACAAATCTTTAAAACAAAATCCTGAAGACTTTAAAGAATTTAGCTGTAACTATGGGACTCAATGGAACCAGTAGGGAAGATATTGTGATGATGAAGAATTTTCCCTCATTTAAGGCAAGAGGTAGACATGCCCATAACATTTATGTCTAAAATCAACACCAAGTTTGAGCTTAGCAGGTGTTCATCATTTGCCAGCTGTATGGCCTGTGACAAATTTCTTAACCTTTTTATTAGTCCTAGTCTCCTCATCGATTAGAAAGGAGAATGCCACTACAGTTATGCTTAGCTTGCAAGGTGTGAAAGCACCTATCATAGTGCCCTACAGATGATGCTTAATAAATGTGATTTCCTTCCTACGGTTTTACAACAGGAGCTCTTGAATTTTACAGTTTTCTATGGTGTCTTTCAAATATACAAAATGGTCCATTTACACAACTCATGTTCCTGCCAGAACCTAGAGACTCTATTGTCCTTAAGTCTTACTAATTCCTGACAAATCCTCAACTTTTTCTTCCATCCTATAGTGTCTGCTGTGTGTGATGTTGCTACTAATCCTTGGAGCAAATGAGCTGACAATATTAAATCCTGTCTTTACATAACTTTTGATGCTCAACCTTCCTAGAAAGACTGGCCGCATCTCTCAGATGGCAAGTCTGAGGCATCATGATATATCATACAACTTTTTCTTCTACTCAGATTTCTCCAGGCTACACATACTTTTAATTTTAAGAGTGTCTGCAAGAAGTTAGGAGTCATACACTCACATATTCTATGGCCTGTGCCAAAGCTGCCCGTGTCTGACCAGATAGTGTACAGTTATTTCAAATCCTTTCCTCTGAAATGGATGTTTTACTGCTTTGAAGTTTTCTGATATTCAGAGATGTACTTTTTCAAACCTCTTCCTTTTAAAACATGTTGATTTTAAGGACTTCTCTGGGCTGTTGAATATATTGGGCTCATTTATTTAAAAAAAAAGTCTATGAAAGATTTTAAAAATAAAAACAAATTTAAAAATTCTATGTCTGCCCATAGAAGGGTAGGGGGCTGGGGAGGAGAAGGCAGGTAAGGTAGGATTCTGACTCAAAACGAGTTGATTAAAAGGTAGCTGAGATGGTTGTTTTCAAAGGTGAAAAGAGATGTCTGGGCAGGCATGTTGGAATGCAAAAGTGATCAACATGGGCACAGTCTGTATCAGCAATGCCCTCTGAATGCAAAGGGAAAGGGTACTATGCCCTGGCTTCCTTCAAATTGATCTGTGTTCCCAAACTTAAAGGACCAAGGGAAACACTTGCTGAGATTTTAATTTGAGAAAATAGGTTTGTAGCGTTAGCATAGCACCTTGAGTTCTTTGAAGTCGAGCTGCTGGCTAAATTTTCCCTGCTGATAAATGTTTTCATCACAAAGTATACCCAATCCCATTGTCTGTGTGGTGCATACCAAGTTTTTTGCTTTCTAGCAAGACCATTTTGCATTAGAGTTATTCAGAAATCACTGATCAATTACTAAGATGAATTCTCATAAGAAATAAATTATTGTCATGACCATACAAGTATATAAACTTAAAAATAACTTTGCAATTGGAGTAATTGAAATAATTAATTCAATCCAGTCATTTATGGTTAATCCAATTAACTGAAGTCCAAGTTGCTTGTGTGATTTGGTCAAGGAAAGCCAGCATTCTTTGACCAGCATTAACATCTATGTATTCTGATGTCTACTAGAAGTCAAAATAGGACATAATATTTGTACACCACTCTGGAACAAACTACAGAGGACTTGAGGACATCCGTACAAGCTGGGTGAAAACATTTACTATATTTTACTTATACCTTATGATGATAATAAAAATAAAATACAGAGCATTAGAGATAGATATTGAATATTGAATTTGTGTAAAAGATAAAAATAAAATCTTTTCCAGAATTTTTAATCAGAAAGTTGAGCTTACTTCCATGCACATAACTATTTTATATCAAGTTTTATGTTTGAAATGGCTACAAGCAAGTCCTGATCAAGTCTTTTTAATGATCTCTTCAAATTCTTGATAGTCACCATTGATGAGAAACTTTGTTCTCACAAGTAGGTGATAAAAAATTTAAAGCCATTTTTTACAGCCATTCAAAATTTACAACGGTTGAAATTATCTTTAAAGAATCCTAGCTCTTCTTTTTTATTTTCTTTGACCGATGTAAATGTTGAAATTTCTTTTGATGAGAATGGATTTCAAATCCAGTCAAACTTTTTCATTCCAAGCATTTCAAAAGAAAGGTGCTTAAACACGCAGAATGTGCCTGCAGTGCTAGAGCCTTTGCCCGCCGCTTGCACGGACTCCATCAAAAGGACGCCCTGCTGCAAGTGGGCATAAGTTCCAGCACATGTGAAGAAACTGATGCAAGGCTACCTTCAGACCTCTGCCTTGCCAGAGTCCCACCTGGCCTCACACCTCGCCATCTCCCATGCTCCACCTGGACTTGGATGGCACATCATCCTGCTCAGGCCCCGGAACAAGAAGTCTCTAGAATAGGGGTGGGGAACCTGCAGTCTTAAGGCTACAACATGCGGCCTTGTAAGTCCTTAAGTGCAGCCTTTTGACTAAATCCGAATTTTATAGAACAAATCCTTTTATTGTTATTAATACATTTTTGTTAGTCTTTTGTATTTTTATTTTATTTTTAAAATGAGTGTATTTAAAACACCAAAGAATAAAATAAGTTTCAATGAAATAATCCTCTCAGATTGACTGGCACAATTAGAACATTAGTGAGCCATAAGGGCTAAGTTGACGGCTGCTATGCTCGTGATTTAGTTCTAACTTCCCCTGCCTGACTGGCACCACTACCACAAGAGGCTGGTTGGTGAGAGTTTATGGGGGTCAAGTATGCCAGTCACCATCAGCTTTTGACAATGTTGCACTGTGTTTCTGTTTGAAATGGAATTTGTGAATAGTTGCACAGCTTGGCAGTATTTTTTAATTCTGTCTGCTTAAACAGCCCATCAAGTCAAAGAAGACCAAGAGAATGCTGAAGGAAGAAAATAGACTTTTTAGTGAGGATTGGGAATTGCAATATTGTCTTGTTTCTGCTAAAGATAAGATGATTTGCTTGCTTTGTGATACTGCAGTATCAACATTAAAGAAATTCAATGCTCATCATCATTATAACACTCATAAGAACCAAAATATTTTAAATTAAAGGAGAGGTGCAAAGGTTGTACTGCAGAAATTAAAAGATTAAAAGCAAAAGCAAAGACAATTCTTTTAAACAGCACTAAGACCTGGAAATAATGCCAGTGAAGCAACTTATAAAGTAGCTTATATACTCGGGAAAAAAAGGGAAGCCATTCAGTGATGTAAAATTGTGAAAGAATGCATTGTTGAAGTTGTAGGATGCTTAGACCCTGATAATGTTTCAAAGTACAAACAACCATCTCTTTCAAGGAGAACCAAAACTGATCAGCAGCATGAATTAGCCTTCAAGTTAACAGAACAACTTCATGAAATACTTCAAAAGGAAAATATATTATTCAATCACTCTGGATGAATCAATTGATACTACTGACTCGGTGCAGGTTTTATGATTCATTTGGGTCATAACAGAAGATTTTCTTTGCTACGAAAAGTTATTCACTTTGGGCACTCTTTCAAACAGAACACAGGGAATAGATATCTTCAACAACTTTCAAGATAAATATGAAGTGGGACTGAATTTGGTAAATTTAGTGAGTGTATGTACAGATGATGCACCTACCATGACAAGAAAACATGAGTTTTATTGCTCAGAATAAAGAAAGTATTAACAGATCCAGATGCTCTCATTTTTTGTCATTGTATCTTGCATCAGCAAAATCTCTGTGCTAAAGCTACTATTTTAAGTGACACTTTGCACCAAGTTATAAGAATTAACTATATTCATACAAATACAACATGGCATTGTCAGATTTGTAACATGCTAAAGTTTAACGATGAGGTATTCAGTGTGGATTTGCCATATCATTCTAAAGTGTGTTGGCTATCACAGGGATGGGTTAGGCAAAATTTTATCTCTGTGTGAAGAGATAGTTAAATCTTATGAAAAACAGAATTAGTAACGTGAATTATTGAAAGAAGATTTCTATAGGAATGCATCATTTCTGTGTGATATCATGTCAAATCAAAACAACTTGAGTATTTCTTTGCAAGGTAAAACAAAGTCTATGTATATGTGGCAAAAAATTCAAACATCTTGAAAAAAGGTATCTTTTATCAAAACACTTCTTCGAAAGGAAATTTCAGATGAACATTTTCTCCAGGTAGCAAAGGTCATTGACGAGCAAGATGATATATGCAAATCAATTGAGGAATTCACAGCTGTTATAGACCTATTAATTGGAGAATACAATAAAAGGTTCACTGACTTTGAGAATCATGACATCACACTCAAATTAGCATTTCAACCTCACCTAGTTGACATCACCGAGCCACCTGAAGAACTATAGACGGAATTGAGCTCTCAGTATATGACATTTTAAAGTCATTGTTTGATGCCAAGAAAGATCCTATTGAAATATGGAAAAATGCAGTAGAATACCCACACCTTTGGCAAAATGCTGGAAAAATGCTTTCTTGCTTTTCAACTACTTATTGATGCAAATCTACATTCTCCTACCTAACCCAAATCAAGACATCCTTAAAGCCACCAATGACTGACACCCATCTAGAGGATCAGCTGAAACTGCAGACCTCTATACTGCAACCAAATATTCAAATGCTTTTCAACAAAAAGCAGATACAACAAAGTTGTTAAAAGATTAGTTAACTTTAAAATTAAGAGTTTTCATTTTTTGAAATTATTAAGTACATAGTAGATTTTTACAAAGTAATGTATATTTTAAAGTGTATCTAATTGAAGTTTCTTGAATGCAGCCTTATTCAATTACAGCTAAATTAATGAGGCCTTCCAACATGAAAAGTTTCCCCACCCCCCTCACTTAGCATCTCTGCAGACCTCTTGCCTACAGTGGGCAGCAGCATGTACCATAGCTGGACTGCTGAGATAGATATCGAGCAGTACCTTTTTGGCAGCACTCACTGCGTTGTGACAATATGGTATTGGCCATCATGCTTTCAGAGCCCTCTCAAGCTGCTTTTGAGGTGTCCTGGGCTGACAACCAGCTCAGGACTCAGTTACCCCAGGTCTCAAGGGCCAGGTTTCACCAGATCAAAATACACCTATCGCCCCTTCATGATGCAGGCATTAGGAAGCCCAGAGAATGCAAATGGCTGGTCCAGGTCTGCAAGTGACAGCCCAGGACTAGAAGGAGATCATCTACCACTCAGTCAGTGTCCTTTCCCCTTTCCATGGTTCATCTCATTAATAATTCGACCAGCATACATCCTCAAGGATGGAAGTAGTGTTTCCTGAGTTCTACCAGTGAACCAGCAAATGTGGTCGTTTTACTTCTCATGTATAATAAATGGTGTGCTAGAAATTCATATAATTAGCATCCAATTGAAATTTTATTTTACAAATAAATTAAAAATAATGAATCCTATTACATCCACTGTGAGATCACAGAGATACTGCTGTCCTCTTCCCCAAATGTTCAATGTCAATGAGACTGGTACCACTGACCACTTTTCATCCATCAGACCAGACAGAAAAATAAAAACGAGCAATTTCTTTTATCATATTTTTGCCCAAACTCCATTCATTATCTGACTTTGCATATGCTTCATCCATTTCAATTCCCCTGGGCTGAGCGGTTTACGTTCTAAAGAGCTGCAGCCTGCACTGAAAATGCCCTTCTTCCATCTTTCCTTTTTAAAAGAAAAACATTTTTTTTCTCTGCCTGGAAAGAAGTGCTGAGTGGACAGCCCTAGTGGCTTCTGTTTATACTGTGAGCAACTGTGGCACAAATCAGTGCCAGGTTTCTCTAGATTGTGTCTGGAACAATGTTACTCTGCAGGGACCCACTCTGGGGGGCCAGAGATTGATATATTCCTTGCTATCATATGTGTGTGTCTAAGAGGGCAATTTTAGCCCCTCTGATGATGCCAGAGACAGTGAACAGTGACAACTGGAGGCACCATGCCACCAACCTCTTATTATATCCCATCAGCAACACACACTTATTGAATCCCTACAATGTACAAAGCCACGTGTCAGTACTATGCATTAAGTCTATGTGCTAAGTCCAGTCCAGGATAGAAGAAATAATAGTAAATATTTTTTGAATATTTCCTATGTGTCAGGCACTAAGTCAAGGGTGTTACATACATCATTTAATTAAGCCTCAACGTGGTCCTGTGAAGACTGCATTATTGTCCCAATTTTATGCATAAGCATGTTATTATTCCCAACATCATGGTGCTTCTATGTAAAGGTTCTCCCTAATTACTTTGTCAAATCCAAGTATCTTTTTCTCTACTTCAGCTCCTTGTTTGTTTTCTTCATAATACTTTTTTGTTGTTCATTTATTGGATCCTTTTTTCCCTTTTTTTTTCATCTTCCTCACTAGCGTGTTATGCTCTATGAGGTTAGAGGCCGTGTATCATTTGTTTGACTGCCTAGCAGAGCACCTGGACACATAGTAGTGTCTTAGTAAGTGCTGGTTGGATGAATAAGTGAATAAGGGAGGGAATGAACAAAACTGAGACAAAGAAGTGCCTTGCCCAAGGTCAAGGAGCTGGTGAATGACAGAGCTGGGATTTGATGTCCACATGCTTACGCACATTCGTATTCCCCTAAATATACGATAACCCTGTTTGGGATTTGAAATGCAGACACAGAAACCAATACAGAGGATTCAGGGGCCTGTACCTAACAGAAAAACCCTTTTCTCAGGTCTAGTCTGGAACTACTTCCTATTTTAGAGCTCAGTGGACCCTCAGCTGAAAGTATGTTAGAATTCCTGCTGCATGTATTGACCCACTGACCACACATTACCCTTCCAATTTTTCTCCTCCATTTCTCTTTGCCATTCAGGGACACTGGATATTGTGGATTCTCCCTGGGCACTCTGGAATACAGCTGTGTAGCCTGCATATCATGTAGCCTGCGTAAGGTATTGGAGGGGCTGGAAAGTGAGTGCAGGAGCTGGTTGGGCCAGCGCACAAGCTGGAGCCAGATAGGCTCATTCATTATCCAAACTTCATTTATTATCTGACTTTGCTCCCAGAAGCTGCATAGCCAGAAGCCAGTTCTTTCCATTGATATTGGCCCAATTAGAAGAATAGAAAGATTAAGCTGGTGAGGGGATTGGCTGTCTTATAGAGCTTTTCTCTCCTCCCAGGCTGAGAAGGGAGAACCAAACACAGTGCCCAAGGTGTCAATCAGAGTAGACACTCAACCAATGTTTATTGCCTGAATAAATGAATGATTGACTGGGTGAGTAAGTGTTTCCCTTTATTAATAATCTTTCCCTTAACTTGTTCAAGTTTCTTCTGTGAGAAATTTTTCATGGGAAGCTCTGACTCGACGTTGCAAATATGGCAGTTTCTATCTTACAGAGTTCAATTATTACATTAAGATTACAATATCTTTTATCATTCTTTCCTGGGGAAGATTCCCCAGGGACCGTGAGCCTCCTTTCAGACTGCTTTGGGATTCGTAAAGCCAGTCATATTTTAAACTCTGCAGATGATGTTCACCAAAAATTTTTTTAAAAAATTAAACAGAACAGCAGATGGATTTTATTATCTCATCTTGGGGGGAAGGGTGGTGCAGCAAAGTCCCCTTTTCCATGTGTGGGATCAAGGAATTTCCTGAGTTGTGAGTGGGTGTGACTCACTTTTCATGAAACAGTAAGGGACCTTTTCCATCTCCCTCTTCCTGAAAGGGCATCGCCACACCATGGATGCTGAATTTCTCAGGTTTTCTATTAAATACCATATTATCTGGAAAGAAAAAGGCACTGGTGTTACCAGTAGTTAGAAAAGAACCTCTATATATTTCATAGTAAAAGTTTTTATATCTTTTGCTGGTGTTTTCTCCTTTTTCTCTCTTCTTGCTTGCTAGCTCTCCACCCTTCCTCTTCTTTTCTTTTTCTTTCTTCCTTCCTGTCTTTTTCTTTCTTCTTTCTTCCTTAACACATATCTACTTCTCTTGAGCAATCACACATCTTTGACAACTCTCTTCAATGTGTATTGGCAGCATCATTATGAGCCTGTGAGTTTTCATCCTGAAGATGCAGCGGGATTTTCCCAGAGGCAATATCTTGGTGATGTTCTTCTTCCGGTAGGGCTGGCTCATCTGTTGGGCTAATACGCAATTGAAGAGAGACATACCCACCCCCTGCACCCAGAATCATCAAGAGCGTTTCATGGGTATTGACAATGGGAATTGAGCCAACTGCAATTGGCTTTCAACCACATACATAAAGTAACTGGAATGTCTCTGTGGCCTCATCAGCATGTGCATTCAAATGAGCTCCCAGTGACATTATTATCTCAAGTTTCTTTCTCTTGTTCCCACCCTGCTTCAGTCTCCCTGCCAAGTCCTCCCAGTCTATTCCTGGGAGTCCCCAAGGAGAGTCTCATCTCTCACACAGCTGTCAGTCAGCTTCAGGTCCCCAAGCAGCCCCACAACTTCCTCTCCTGGATCTTCCAGTCACACCAAGCTGGAGGGAACTTCACTGTAGTAACGGCTGGATCACCACGGTGAGAACACAGTGTTTGCAACACAGGTGACGTCTCCCTAGCCTCCCCGGTCTTCAAGGAGCCAGTGCTGTCGTGGTGCCTCAAAGAAGTAGGAGAGAATGTTCTTCACCCTAGTTCTGTGCCGTACTTTGGTGTGCACAAGAATGTCTACTTTGGGGTCCAGGTGACAAAGTCTCTCATGAAAATAACTCCTTCAGCTTCTGGCCCTTACCTCTCTTCCTATCAGGTAATAACCTAGTCCAGGGATCAGTTGCAGAAGGAGGCTAGACCATGTCTTCAATCCTCCATGTCTGTGTGCCCCTCTCAAAACTATGCAAAACAAACAAAAACAAAGAAACCACCACTGCTAACAACAACAACAACACCATCACACTCTCCTTGCTCCCAAAACAAGAGCTCTCATGGATACTGACTCATACAAAGTTGTACACAGAATAGTCACTACTCTACCCCACTCCACCAGCAGCCAAATTCTGACCCTGGATCTGTGCTCAGCCAGAGCATCCTGCCACCTGGTACGGAGGTGGTGCCCCATATGGTATCCTTACCGTTCAGGACTCTGGCCACCCTGCACTCACTGTGCCTTATAAACACTACACAACGAGCATTCTGGGCCTCCTTAACATGTTCATTCAGCAGTTCTGCTGGCATCAGTTAGCTGCAGCTGCAGCAATGTTATACAACAAACCAGCCCACAGACTTGGTGGCTTAAAGGAATAATCATTTATTCTCCTTCTTATATTTGGGTGTGGCTGGTCCAGGCTCAGTTCAGCTGGATTTGATTTCAAGCTACAGCTCGGGTGCAGATCTGCTCTTTGTGTTTTCCTCACCCTCTGTAGACCACTGGGCTAGCCACATTTTCTTCTCATGGCGGAAGCACCAGAAGGGCCAGCCCCACTGCGCAAGCACATCCTCAGTCTCTGCTCGTGGCAAGTCCACTAATATCCCACAGGACGAAGCAAGTCACGTGGCCAAACCCCACACCAGTGGGGCAGGATGAACACTCCTCCATGGAGGTACATGGGGTGGCGTTGAGGGGAACAGGGAGTGAATATTTGCCAAATGATAATCTAATCTACCGCAATGCTCAAACCCAAACTTAAAATGGTTGGTAAACACATCATCACATGTAGTCACAAAAATACTGAAGGAGCTATTTTTGCCTGAGACAGTTTGCTCTAATAAGTTTATTTGGAAGAATTCCTCCACACCTCATATTGTGGGATAATGTGTACAGATAGTTCACATCAAAGCAGTGCCACTTGGCTTCTTGGTTGGCTCTGAGCAAATTTTGTTTGAAACAGTCATGACTTACCCAGTGAGGGATCCCTGGCTTCCAGAACTGATTCCACCTTGTCTTTAAAGACATTATTCCTTGTTTCTCTGACTGGTGTTCCATGCCGTTTGAATTGTCTGGACTTCCTCTCTCTCTATCTCCCCATTTCTAACTGTCCTGTGTTCGGACTTCTCTCTGTCCCAAAATATTTCTGGAGAAGTCTGATGGCTTTGTGAATTCAAAGGAAGGAGAAAACAGAGGTCCTTTTCTATTACTACTACTCTTCTCCTTCCAGCTCAAATTATGTGTGTATGTGTTGTGTTTATATATGGGTGTGTGTATTGTGTGTGTGCGTGTGTGTATATATATAATTATATAATGTGTGTGTGACACAGAGGGAGGGAGAGAGAGAGAGAGAAGTGTACTCATCGCTGGTGACAGAGCAGAGGTCAAACAAACAAAAACAGCGCTGCCATGTACAGCACTCGCCCCTTCCTGAGGATGAGGACAGTGACAACACTGCGTTTGGTCCCCTTCTTGCCTCTATCGTTTTGCATTCCCTTTGGTCTGAGATTGTCACATAGAAACTTTCTTTCACAGGGACAATGACATCGTTTTTAGCCACGTGTTTAATTCTTCAAAGTCAATATTTGCAGAAAACATAAGCACAGCATGATATTGCCTTGGAGTCATTGATTAACCCTTTTCTGAGGCTTTTCTTCTAATTTCCTTTTGATCTTCAGCTCATCATTGGTCCCGTAATGGTGCATGTGCGTGTTACTATCCTGGTGCCCCAGAGCCTGGTATGGACTCTGGTGAACCTTTATTCTGGATTAAGTCATTCGGACTTTCCCGTCCCCTTCCAGCTCCGTAATCTGTAAGAATGGTAGGAAGGACTAAACCCGGCTTCCTTGGGAAACAGAGACCAGCCCTAGATGCCTGAGAGAAGTAATGATGGCACTGATGTAATCTTCAACCTAGATATACCAGGGATGTCTGTCACCTGTTTAAGGAGCTAAAGTGTTACCATGAAGTATATAGTTCTTTGATACCCATTTCAGCTACAAAGCAAAGGAGGCACGTGGACACATGAAATGACAAATAGGAGCCACACTGCGAGTGAGTGAGTGGGTGGGAGTCTCTACTTCTCGGGACACTGAAGTCCTCTCTCGAGGCTGGACACCAGGAATCTTTCACCGTGCTAACCCACTTCCCTGCCCCACTCTGGCTTTTAGATGAGAGCAAGGAAAATTGAGAAATATTAGAAAAGTTGCTTTGTAAGAGAAAGGTGAACCATTTTCAGCCTCCTAACAACTTTCTAAATCTCCTGTCTTGAGGTTTAAACAAACTTTAATCACAAATTCACTGGGCTGTTGATTTTCCAACCCATTCTCTACAGTATGGGATCAAGAATTACCATTTTTTGTGTCTGTTTATATGGTTGCTTGTGTAGCCTGCAGACTTTCAAAAAGATGTAACATTGGTTTCCTTCAAATAGTAGGGCTTTACTCTATTTTATTTTCATTTCCAAAAAGGTAAAGTCTGAGTGTCTTAGCTTGGGATCATTAAGTGCCAAGAAATTAGCAGAGTAAATTGGTCATAGAATTTGGGGACAATTTTAGCTTCTTGCAAAGCTGGAAAGGAGAACTTCTGAGTCAAGGTCGTTCGGTAAATCTCACGTTAAATGCAAATTCCATTCAGTTTTGTAAAATCTTTTTGCTGGGCAAGAAGTGAAAAATAACTTACAAACCATTTGAAAAACCTCAAAGTCATTCGTACTTCTCTGGGCAAAGGACTTCATCAGGTTTCTGCCTATTACTGGAAGCCAAAGCGTCCAATGTCCAAATCAAATGTTGAGTCCTCTTTCTTCCCACCCAGAGCTGAGCCCAGATGCCTCACGGTCTGCCTGTTTCCAATTTCTCGGTGCCAGCATATCTGTTAATGTCCCAAGCGGCTTCCTTTACAGCCGCGTGATCATCTGTGTATTATTAACTAACCGCAAATTAAAGTCATTACTTGGTGCTTAATTTTATGTAACATTTCTTTGTAATGTGTACAAAAGAAATTTGTTTTTAACAGGAGTTTGGTAAATAGCATGTGCCATGATTAATTAGAGAATATAACAGGTCTGTTGATTTGAAATTAAATTCAGTGCAATAATTTTCTTTAAAAATAATTTCTTAAATGACATTTCGAGGCATGTGAGTCTTTAAAAAAAAACGTAAGCATCCTGCATGGATTGTCCTAATTCCCTATCTCAGATATTGAACTTTAGCTGCTAGAGAACTCACTTTTATTTTGCTCAAATCTCTAGGCACTCCAAGAAACAGCAGCATTCAAAGAGCGATTTTCAATCCTTTTTGGAACAAGACAGAGTGTGAATGAATAAACTAACAAATAAGCAAATCCTCCAATATTTTGAGGTCAGTTATATTTCAGTATAGTTCACACTTCTCCAGCTACTGTGCTCTTTCTCTTCTTGCACACCAAGTTCTTTCCTGCCTCAGGGCCTTTGCACTTGTTACTTCTACCTAGCCCTAAATATCATTCCCCTTGGGTCTTCGTGTGGCTCAAATCTTAGTCAGAGACTTCTCTGATCATCCAAGCTAAGGAAGTTCCCAGCCCCAGTCCTGATCACATCACTGCATTTAATGTTTTCTGTACTGAATAAATCACTCTGTGATATTATCTGGCTTTGTGGTTGTTCTTTGCTTTTCCTCTGTCTCCTCCCATAGAATGTAAGATCCTCAAGAGCAAAAACTATTCTGCCTTGTCCTCCCTGTATATCTAACACCAAGAACTAATGCCTTAGTAGGTCCTTAATAAATCTCTGTGAAATCAATGAGTGGATTGCATTGCTTTCACAAGTCAATAATTACCATGCCCCTAATGGAGAAAAAGCATCATTGGCTTTAAAAGTTTTCCTAAGGGAACAGAAAGAGAAATTCAGTATTTGTTGCTTAGGCATGAGATACCTTGCAAGGAAATGAAGAATTAAAACGTGAACAAATTGATGGAAAGGGCAGGAAGTAAAGGTTAGTTTAGTTTGTGCAAACACCGAACACCAGCTGAGAAGTGAAGTCTTCAATCAGTTGGCACCTTTTGACTTTATGGACCCAACAACCAGTTGAATTGTTCCTATTAAAATAACTTAGTCAAGCCACTGTCTTTACTGATAATAAATTAAAAGATCTGAAGATTTTTTCAACCATCATACATTTAAAACTGGACTCTTAGGGTTGATATGGTGTTTCATTGTATATGAGAAAGAATTAAATGAGAGTGCTGCTGTGATATCACAAAGAAATTCTGACCAAGAGAATAAGAATTAAAAGGTATAAAATTCCATGTTAAGCGTCATACTGTATTTCAGTTTTATCCACAAAATATACCAAAGTCTCTCTTTCTCCCTGGAATCCCCGGCCTTTTAAAGCTCTCCTGCAACTCTTCTTCTACATAACGTCTATATCAAACCAATGGGAACTAGCCTAGCTGTACTGACAAGATTTTATTCCTCAGTTGCGAGTGGAGTCTGGAAAATGGTTATTTTCTGATTTTTCTTGGTGTCCTTAGAGTGAACAGAAGTCTGTGTGGCTCAGTGTGCAATGAGTTGCAACTGTGGCATGTTCAAATTCCATCTCTGCCATTTACTGTGTAAATTTGGGCAAGGTATTTAATTTCTCTGAGTCTCAGTTTTCTCATCTGCAAAGTGGACTTAAGGTAACTCATATACATTAAATTCCAAGCATTTGTTTTCATGTAATCATAAGTTCCAATTCTTTTACTTTTTCCTTTTGGATTTTAACTTGTAATCTAGAGAGTTATTCCCATTCCAGGTTATAGATTAATTCACCCAGGTTTTTTTCCCCTAGTATTTTTATGTGTTTCATCTTTTATACATAAATTTCTCATCCATTTAGAATTTGTTCTGGCACCCAGTAGAAGGAATGGCTTCAATTTTATCTCTTTGCATATAGCTATCCAGCTACCTCTTATTAAAAAGTCCATTTTCCCCTAGTAATTAGGGATGCCACTTTTATCATACATTAAATCTTCATATACAATTAGGTCTAATTCTAAATTTTCTATTTTTTTCCATTCATCTGTTTATTCATTCATTAACACCAAACTATTGTAATTTTAGAGGTTTATGATATGTTTTAATATTATATCATTGTTCTTCTTTTTGAGGGATTTCCTAACTATTTTTGCATGTTTATGCTTCCAAATATATTATATAATCAATTTGTCTAGCTCTAGGAGAAAACCTGGTGACCTTTTTACGAGGATTACATTAAATGTTTATATAAACATAGAAATAACTAAGATATTTATGATGTTGGGTTTTTTCTGTGGACATGGTTTACCTTTTCAATTGTTTAAGTCTGATTTTGTATCTTCATGAGTGTTTGTAATTTTTCTTATATGGATATTGGACATTTCATATTAAATTTACACTGAGGTGTTCTGTTTTATCAGACATGTGGTCTTTTATTTCATTATATCTTCTAACTGGTTTTGTTTGTATCTATTGATTCAGTTATTGTGTTTTTATGGCAGTATTGGTATTGGTATTCTGAAACGGTATGTAGTGTAGGATAAAGCAAAAATGTATATGTATTGGTGTCATTGAGAGCTGTGATTTTTCGGTTTGGATGAGAGCAGATACAGCTATAAGATCAATGAGATCTTATAATCTTGTAGTTCTGAAAATAAATCTGAAGTAGTAATACTAATTCATAATGTGTTCTCCGTTTAAAAAGCACACATTTGCTAGTTCTGTCCACTGAAAAGGCTGAGAAACAATGGCCAACCTAATAGCAATGAGCATCCTTGGAATCCTGATTGTGTCTCTAAACACTATTTCCCCCCAGAAGGAACAAGGCCTCTTGAAAAGATGGCCAATTCCAGGTCTGAGGCAGGAAGTTTATTAAATGAGTCTGGAATATCTTGTCATAGCAGGTAGCAAGGAAGCTATGAAAAACTACTAGGATTCTATCTAAAGGATTCAGATACCAGCTTAAAGAGGATCCCACTAGCCAAAGATGGGATATTTTGAGCATCAGTGGATGATAAATGAAATGGATTGAAACATATCAAGTATATTTAAATCCATAAACTCAGTATGATACCCAAAATCTAAACTCATTAATCATCTTTAAAGAATGCTAGGGAACCAATTCATTGCACTAAAAATCTGGTCTCAGAGTAATCAGAGTCAAGGGTAACTTCCTCTTTATCAAATGTTTCCAGCTAATAAATGAATAAGCAATGATAGAATTAGGATATCACCATTTTGCAACCTTCTAATGAATTAAGGGCTCTGGACAATGATCACCAATGAATGGCTGCTAACATCACCAAAGAGAGGCAATTAGACATTATGTACGTCCTAACAGACATGCAGAACACCACGTATGAAATATTCTTGACAAAACAAGTGAACCTGAATCTGTCAAGCCTCTAAATCTAACTACCAATTTAGGGTTTACAATGACAAAGGAACACATTAAACAACATCACAGGGACACAATCAGCAAACTCCAAACTGTAGGAAATTCTAGGACAACCAGTTTCTTCAACCATAACAACAACAACAACAAAAAAATAATAATTTGAGGCAGGGGATATGGTAGGGAAAGCTATAAATTTTTTTTAGCATACAAACTTATTTACTTGATCATATTTTTAAAAGCAGGGCAGACTCACATTCATATTCTTAATAATATCACTGTAAATAGACTGGCTTTCAGAGCTCTTAGTTTGCTTTGGGAACTTTTGAAGAATTGACCATTAGCAGCCCAGCAAGCTTTTTTCTTCCCCTCTAGGCTCTCCTGCACTTTAGGGAGTAGGGGACAGTGTGTTGGTGACAAGTGATGCTAAATAAAATGTGTGGTTGTGCTTGCCAAACCCTTTCCATCTCCTCCCAAAAGCAACCGGGTGACTTGGCTTATTCTTTATCTAAAGTCACTGAATAAGCAAGTAGGTTATCAAACCCAGAGAAGAGAGGGACATTTCCATTGTAGATAATTTCCAAAGTTAAGAATGGATGAACTTGGAGCTTAACCGTTCAGTGCCTTCTTTTGCTGACCAGAGAGAGGTATGCTAGCAATGGAGCTCACATCCTTGGTCCACTGAGACAGGGTAACGTGCTCGCTTCCTTTGTTTAAAAAGCCATTTCTGGGTGGGGAAGAGAAGTTAGTTTCTCACAGTGATGGTGTTATATGAGGCAAATCAAAGCAGCACACAACAGTCAGCGTCCCTTTCCTCTTGAACTCCAAGGATCGGTCCACTCCTGTCAGCTTTACAGGCCAAGCAAACTCTCCTGGGAGAGCAGAGGGTGGCACTGAGGGCAGAGTAATGGGAAGGCCTCTATCCGCACCTGTGGATCACTTCAGATCCTCTTGAATTCCCACACTATTACCTTTGTAGTTGAGGTAGTTATGGGGGATTCGAGGTTTAAGTTTCCATTTTCTGGCCAGTGCAGTAAAATGGCATAAACGGCTGATCCATTGGAGGTATACCATGCAGATACCATGTTCTTGTCTGATCACACCCTCCATGGTTTAAAGGCCTGGACAGCCTATCCCTGGAACTCAGCCACTTCCCAACAGTAAGAAGCCTTTCTTGAAAGATGGGAACAATCAGTTCATCTTTAGCGAGTCCAATGTGGAGAAGAGAGTTGTCTGCCAAACTTAACGTCTGAACCAGTGCCAGAATGCTTTCAGATGCGCTTGCAAAGTCAGACATCGCCCTGTCCTGATGATAACCCCAGGATTTCTTGTCAGTGGTGCACATCTCCCACTTGTGGTCTGGCAACCTCCCAGGCTTAAGTTTATCTTGACAGTTGTGGTATCCTTCACGGTCACGGGAGCATTTCTGGCCCCACTGGTCATTTACTGCCACCTCTTCCTTGACGGGGCTATCATTGCAGAGCCCAGAAAGACAATCTGTAGAGTGTTAATAAATACCAGAACATTCCCAGGCTCCATCAGACCATATCAGATCAGGTTTGTGCCTGTTAACAAGGTAGTACAGCCCTGGCATTGTTCACACTGGTAACAATAAAATGGTGTATTTTGAAGCCATTTTTCTTGTCCAGTAGGTAGAGTGGGTAGAACCATTGGAAGAGGGAGTGACAGAGTCCATAGCGTGTGTTCCTCCTCAGGACAGCTGTTCCGACCAACCGAATCGCAACGGGGCCCCTGGTCCTCAGCGTTCCAGTTCCAAGATGCCGGACTCGGCCGGTCTGTACCGCCTGGTGACGCTCTGTCGTCAGGACTGCGTTCTTGGGCCCCGCGGCCCGGAAGAGATCGGCCCACTGGTGGGTCTGGGTGGAAAAAGCGGGGAACTGCTGACCGAAGTGGGCGCGGCTGAAGCCGGGGTGTAGCTGTGGCGCATGAGGCGCTGGTACCGGGCTGCTCTGGGCCCCTCCAGTGCCACCCACCAGAGCCACTCACTGCTCCAGGCCGGCACCGAGAACACGCCCCAGTGCACGAACAGCCTGAACTTGGCCTTGTCGAGCCTGGGTGGCGGCGGCTGGAGCCCAGGCCCGGAGCACCACGTGGCGGCGACAGCGCGCGGTGGGGAGTCGGGGACGGCCTGCGACCTCACTTGGCAGCCCTGGAAACCTGCAAATCAACGGAGACTTTTAAATTACCAATGCTAAAGAATGGACCTTGTTTGGATCCCGAGTCAAGCAAACAAACTGGTTATGTTTGGTCTGGTTTTAAGGAGAGCAGGGCCAGCGTGGCACTCCTGGAAGTGGACGAGATGTGCAGTAGAAATCAGAAATGCGCCTGCTGGGCCGTTGCAGGCCAGGGGAGCTGACGTGGTGGTACCTTCCCCACCTGTGTGGCACTCGTCACCTCCTCATTTATTACCCCTTGTCTCCAATCTGCTTCTCGGGGAAATACTTTGGTCTAAATAAAATCGCGGAATAGGGATCCAGGAAGAGATTAGCTAGATTAAACCATGCACTCCAGTTCCTCTAGAGATAAAACAAGAGAGAAAGGAGACATATCTCCAAATTCAATTCTCTTATCTTCAGTTATGTTTTATGAAGAACTTATGTCATTCACAAAAGAGATGTAGCTTCCCCAGGGGAGACAGCAGGTGTACATTTTCTCTCAAGGTTATTTAATTGCTGTCAGGAAGACATATGATTAACAAAACCAAATGCTGGAAATACGAAGTATAGACAATTTTAAAGTTGTTTATATAGTTGATTACAGTATATCATACAATGTGTTTATTTGCCATAAACCTGCCTATCACAAACTGTTTTCACACCTGTGCATCTGCACTAAACAGCCCACTGCTTAGCTGTGTGTAAATTCCCGGCTGGGAGAATGGCCAGCAGCCAGAACACGAAGTAGCGTCCACTGGTGGCCTCTCTGAGTCACCTCTGATGTACTAGCTTCACACCAGGGGTTTTCGGCCACCTCGATCTGGGGCTGAGGCCTGCCGACCACAGCATCCCCTGCTTTGATGAGAGCCCTTTGAGCACTATGGAAGGAAAACAGTATGGAAACGACAGACCTTTGGCTTTATCACTGTCCTTGATGACTCAGCTACCCGAAGTGAGGCCCACAATCTGTCATCTGTTGGTTACTGTTTGGAGATAAGTACAGAATTGAGAGGAAGCATTTAGAACTGTTGAGAGCCATTTGGCAGCATACGTTTATGTTTGTTGAATCTTAAAATTTAAAAAGGGACTTGAATTTTATATGTATTGTGTTTTTTTATTTCACTTTAAGTTACTTTTTATTACACTTTGCCAAATATCAGTTTGGGACAGATTGGAAATTAAAAAAAAGAACTGATCCTTCACCACAAATAGTTGGAGAAGCACTGTTTTAGAGTGTTGGCGTGGAGCATGCTACATCCCAGGGCTTCACCTTGACACTCTGACAGTTCCAAAGGGACAGCCAGCGGCAAAATTATGGACCCACAGAGATGGCCTTCCCGAAGGGGCACTCAATGGTAAAAAGCTGAAGTCTAAGCTATTGCACATCTGTTAGGTTCATGCCAGAGGTAGGCAGATCTCACGAAATCAGCCCAGCTGACCCCTAGTTGCAACATTACTTGTAGGCCTTTTAATACTAAGCAGTGTAGTAGTAGTAGTAGTAGTAGTAATAGTGGTAGTAGAAGCGTCATTTAAGACCATAGAGGACTTACTATGATCCAGGTACTATCCTAAATGCTTTACAGATACAAGCTACCAAATTGTCTTCCTCTCTCTTTGAAGTGATACATATTCTAACCTACATATGTACATGGGATGTATAGCATCAAGTCTGTTTACTGTGATTTTTTTGTATAGCCATGAAAATTTACTAATGACTGACAGCTTATTAGGGTATTTTAAGACACCATGCCGGACACACTAGATATACTAGATATGCCAATTATATCAAAGACAGTAATAAAAGAATGGAAATTCAATATGTAGGAAATAACAGTTTTGTGTCCAGATATTGGTCATAGAGAATATCTGGAAAAATTAGTAGTACGGAGATGGTTTGACTTATGTTTTCATTTTTGTTGCTACATCTGGAAATTCTCAAGCCTGAAACAGAGATAAAAGATATGTAAGAAGCAAAGACAATGCAACAAAACTTGCATCACTACATAGAGACATTATCCAAGACCAAGTCTTTTATCTACTGCTTTACTTCCCCCAAATAGACTGTAAGACCAATTGGCATTTCAGATATTTCTGTGCTCCTTGCCCCAAAGTTGGGGTTTAAAAAATGTTTGAATTTTATAAAGTCTATATTTAATAATATAACAGGGGGTCTATTCATGCTATTCCTCTAAGAATGAGCCTTCTTAGACTCTTTGTAAGGGAGCTACTTTCTGCCCCCTCCCACAATCTCTGCAATAGCCAGAGTTACCCCCACGGCTGTTGGCAGCCTGATTCTCAGCTTGGCTTGGGTGGTCAAAATAAAAGTAAATCACACACAGATTTTCAGTATACGGATGTAGGGAGGGATTAAGGAGTTCACTCTGGGGAAACATGAATGGTGATTGGTTGGAGGGACTAGCTCTTACCTCACCTTTCCGTGGCCTTTGTCCCTCCTCAGGTCCTATGAACAAGCTGGTGCTTGACTCTGTGGTCAAAGTGGATGGTTCCAAACCCGTGTAATCAGGGAGGGAGATGTTTTCTCCCAATTGACAAATCTCCTTTTCTTCCCACAAATTTAAAACCTAGCAGGAAAATGGTAATGCTAAAGCCCAATCAGTTCACATGCACTGGAAGCCCACAACATTTCAGAGCCATGATTCTGGCTCTTGAGAGCTTTACCCTCATCAAGCATGAATCTTGAGAGCGCCTCCTGCATGTTAACCCTGTGTCCGCTTCCGGATGAGGTCATAGTTGTGGGCCTCCTCCTAAAGGTGGAGAATCAGAAGGAGAGCAGGGCCAAGGCAAAGCAGTGAAAGACACAAGGTGAGTGAGTGAAAAGCTGAGAAGAGAAGGACATCTGCTGTTTAGTGGGGACGTATCCAGGAGAGAAAGTCCCAACTTCTTCCTCCCTTCCTATCTATCTACCTACCTTCCTCTCTCCCTTCCTTCCTTCCTTTCCTGCCTCAGGTTTATTTGTGCAAATAGCACAGGAAGTCACCAGCCCCATGCAGATAGCAGCTCCGGGGTCACATCAATCCTTCCACCTCATATTGGCAGACAGAGGCCTCAACTCTGGAGCCTTGGTGGGGGCCTGGGGACATTTGGGAGCCTGAGATGGAGCCACGGCCACAGCCTGGGCCTTGGTTTGAGCCTTGGCCTTGGACTTTAACCAGCAGAGCCTGAAACTCTTGGTGATGCAAGCATGAACACACTTCCTGAGTTTGGGGTGGGCCATGTAAGCAGGTTAATTGAGTTTGCGGGTGACACCCTTTGGCATTTTGGGTTTGACCTCTGTGGGCTTTACGAGGCCCTTGACAGCCTTGGCTCTTGCCTTGGCCTTGGTGTTGTTGGCCTGCATCTTCTTTAGGCCCTTCTTGTGTTTCTTGGCAAAGCATGTGCTCCTTAGGAACTTGGGGCCCGCCTGCATAAGAGAGTCACATCTTTGGGATAGGAGTTTCTGTTTCATTTTCAAAACTTGTTGTGCACAATGTGTTTCTTGTATGTGGCCATGTCTACACCATAGCCCAAGGTTCCAAAAGCATCTGGGACCGGAAGAGAGAGAGGGCCCAACTTGCTTCTTTGAGTGCTATTCCTTATGTCTCTATCACAGCAAGCAGTAAAGTAGCCCCTTATAAAATACCTTCTAAATTGTTATTTTATCTTCCCAACAAGTTGATAAGATAAATATTAATATGTTCATTTTACTGATGAGGAAACCAAAACTCAGGAAGAATAAGTCTCTGCCCGGGGTCACACAGAATCAGGACTTAACTGAAGTCCTTTGCCGTCAAGCCCAGTGCTGTGTTGCCATTGTTGCTGCCTTTTGGTCTTTTCCTGGATTGTTTCTTTTGGATATTTCATAGTCATCTGAAATTGAACTTATCCAAAAACTGAATTCCTGATTATTCCTTCAGATCTTCTCCTTCTTCTATTCTCTGAATAATAAGAAATTTGAGAGTCACCTTTGATACGCTGTCTCTCTCACTTTCCCATATCCAATCCATCACCAAGTCATGACAATTTTACCTCCAAAACACCCCTCCTGCGACTTCTGTCTCCACTGCCTGGTTCAGGCACTCCAGACATTTATTTGTTAAGTAATCCTTGAAGAGGAATGTGTCCAGTTAAGAAGGATACCAGGAAGACAGAGCAGTTGCTAGGTGACCTCGATTTCCTTTTAAAAATAATGATTTTGAGAGGCTTCTTCAAAAGAAAATAAGATAAATTAAGCTCGTGGGTCACTATATTTGCTTTAATATATTGGGTAGTATTAGTACAAGTAGTCATAGTAAAATCTTAAATTCCCATTTTAACTTCCCTAAGTGCAACTGAAATTCTTTCTGGAACAAAGCAGTTCAAATTAAATGCATTGTAGTTTAAGTAGTTTAATAATGAAAGAAACTAATGCTTTAGGTCTGCGGTCCCATCCCCTGGGTGCTGACTGGTTAGGTCCAAGTGGCCTGTGGGGAACCGGTCTACAGAGCTCTGCCTCCCCCCGAGGTCCGCCCTCCCCCGCTCCCCAGTGGAAAAACTGTCTTCCATGAAACCAGTCCCTGGTGCCAAAAAGGTTGGGGACCACTGCTTTAGATCAATTATCTAGTTTTCCTTGCACAACCAGACTCTTAGAGATAGACAAACAGATGTTATTGTAATTTATAGATTGAAAACCGAGGTTCAGAGAGGCAAAGTGACTTGCCCAAGGTCGTACAGCTTAGAATAGATTCCAGAATACTCATGCCAACATGGATGTTTTTTCCCAGTAGACTCTGCTAACCTCTCTAACACATCCTCTCCTCACATTTTAATGCTATTAATAAAATGGAGAAACCCCAAAATAGAGAACGATATAAGAAATTCACTGATTTAGCAGAAGCCCATGGCACATACACTGTGTCTCAGTGTATTGTGTGTTGTTCTTGTTCTTCCTCCTCCTCTTCCTGCTTCTCCTGTTGTTCCAGAGACTGTGTGTGTGCTTCAAAAACGATCAAAAACAAGGACCTTAATATGAAATTTTCTTTATTGGTAAAATCACAGTCCTGAGGAGGAAAAAAACCTATAAGGACATGTTTCTGTGATACTCTTTCGTACACTGATTTTCTTTGCCCTCAATACAAATCCTTCATTAAGTGACCATCAATCTTGCTGAATCTTCACTCTTTAAAATATCTTCTGAAATACTGTTTTCTCTTACAGTCCTTCTTGGAATCAGAAATCATGTATTCTAAAGAAATTTAAAAAGCAATTCAAAAGAATGTTTTAATGTCCCATTTTATATAGATTGGATTTGTTTGTTACAAAATATAATCTTGTTTTGTCAGCTCTGTTGCCTAGCGAAAGCATTTCTTTCCTCTCCAAGTTCATGTCATTGAAAAATTTACCTTGAGCTTCCTAAAACCTGGGTTTTACAGCAAAATGCACTTCTAGAATGGCAAGCAAAGATAATGAGTTAGAAAATCCCTCAGTGATGTTGATAAAAATGAGTATGAGAGCAACTCCTGGGCCGCAGAAAAAGACTCCAGTGTTTACATAATCCCAGTGTGCATAAATGGCTTCTGCTATACTTTCTTGCTAAAACTCACCTGGCTTTGCTCAAGACCCCAAATGCAGTGAATTCTAGACAGCACCTAATATTTATTCATGCCATTGTCAAGAGCATCTTTGCAGTTCTTGCCAAGGTCTGTCGTTGAATATGTTTATCCAGCTGCATAGCAAAAATATAATACACAGTCATCATTTTACTCAGTCACCTACTCAATATTTTCTTCTATGATTAAATTAACTCATAAATATTACACTTTTAATGCCAGAAAGCCATGGTTCATCCAGCCAGTTGAATGGTTGTTTGTCCATTATCTAATGTTGCCGGGCACTCAGTCATTTCATTATAGAGCTTGAAATAATGAAAATCATTGCATTTACTTAACATGCACAATAAACAGAGCTGGATTCTACCAAGGACTCCTTTATTATGCAGTATGAGGCCACAGAAGAAATTTTGTAAGAAGCACTGAAGAACTGTGGGGGCTGTGTTGGAAACGATTTTGGTGTATATAAGCAAATCTGCTCTGATTGTCTAAAGCCAAAGACACACATGCTGGCTCTATTTGCAGCTGGCATCATTTCTTGCTCAACTAAGTAGGGTTTCAAATAAACACACACATCTTGATCTTGCTTGTGCTGGATTCACTACCAGACTGTGCTCATGAACCCTGTAGGCTGTTGTCATGTACTAAGGCATTTTTGAGACTCCTTCCTCTAAACAGCCGCACCTGATCTGGTTTGTTAAACAGCCCACAGAAGGCCTTACACAGTCATCTCCGTAGGATAAAGACTGAAGTTTGAAGACGAGAATCTGCCTTTGCCCTCTGATACTGCCCCAGTGACTGCAGCACACTGTGCATCCACGTGGATACCTGGCCCTGGAGGCGAGAGCCACATTCCACAGGGCCCTTATCAAATCACCTTCTGAATGAAATATTTATAGCTGGCACTGCAGGGCAGTTAACTTTTCTAGAATTAAATCCAAATTTGCTCACTCATTCTGGGAATAGCCTTGGTTAGCAATTGTTCATAATGTCATCGCTTTTGGAAACTTTTTACGGTCATTTTATTGTTTTTATTTCAAAAATAAAACTTAAAGGAGCTTGAAAAGTAGATTTTTAGATGATCACACAATGGCCTGATTTCAGTGGTTTCAGTTCTGTGCATTTTACTTTATGTGTACCCACTGAAATTAACCAAAATTAATCCATATTTGAACAAAGACTATGGATACAAATGAGCCCTAACTTCGGAGATGCCTCCATGCAATGCACTAGCTGAAGCGTTTGGAATGCATTGGCCCTGGGAGGCGAAGAAGTTATAGCAAACAACATATGGGCTTTAAAATGTGGAACTATCCAAGACAGAACAAGAGAGCTATTTTCACTTTACTTCTTTCTTTTTTTTTTTTTTTTCTCCTCCTGAAGATGAAAGATTTCTAATCACATTTTATTCTCATCTTTAGAGCTGGATCCTGAAAGAGCCAGGTTAGTTTAAAACCGCTGGCGAGTTTGCCGTCCTGTCCAAGGATTACCTAATGCATTTGTGTCATCTGCTTTCCTTGTTGTGTGAAAACACACTGAGGAAATGTGTAAGTCCACTGAATTGTTCCCAACTCTTTTATTCACCTTTCAGCAGGCTAGTTCCTTCCCTTGGCATTGATATCATTATGCATTTGTCAAAGATAGACTGTCACTTTAGGGCCTCTATTATGTGCAAGAATTGGCAGCAAATTTTGCCACTGGGATTTGCTTATATCCTCTGTATGTTATTGTACTTCTTTGGCATTCAGTAAATTCCGTACACCCACTTCTTTGATGTTCATTCCAGCCCCTAAATGTGGAAACAATGACTGAAATTTTGGATCAAAGCATCCCATAGATGGCAGGCAACACAGCTCTCTGATAATTCACTAGAACAGAGAGCACCTCCCCTTCCCCCGCTAAAATCCAGGCCAATAGTCCTCCAGGAACAGCTCTGGCTTCCCCAAAGCAAAGGCACGCGAGGAAGTTAAAGAAAACAACTCCAGGGTTTTAGTAAAAAGAAAAAGACTCAACTGAATAGCTCTATTGAAGCTCATGGTCATTTCTAACTACAGAGAAAGCTAACTACTCTTCCAATTGGTTCACCCGTGTCTTTTCACGGGTCCTGCTCTAGCTAGCACTTGAACTGGGCCAGGCTTTTTAGGGGTTTGGAGCAGTCTCCAGATCTAATTTCTGTATCATGTCAGCTGCACAAGATGGCCCAGATTTTTTTAAACAAATTTTTAAAAGAAGAGTTAAAGGGTCCATGAATGAAGGAATTTTTTAAGTAGTTTTAAAAACCCAGAACTACCAAAATTTCAACCAGTAACTTTTGCGAACTGGAATTAGCCATCTGGAACACACTTTCAATATTTGCTTTAGCTTTACTCCTGGGTGCCAGTGCAAATAATTACTTCATTCAATTTATTTCACAGGTCAACTTTGACTCAGAAAAGCATTAAAGCAGGTAACCCCCCAGGGATGCTGGGAAGACGGATGAGCAAATAGATACGAAACTGTTGTAAGCAATTTTGGGGGGGTAGTTTATAAATGCAGAGGATTTTATGGTTATGTTTTCACTTCAATTCATGTAGTATCCAGAATGTGCTAGTTATAAGTAATATACATTGCTGGGAATTGTTGTAAAAGTACCATACGCTTTTTAAATATAGTGAAGAAAATAATTGTGTTTGGGGAATCTAATTCGGTGCAAATTAGAAGAATTCCCAATAGAGTGGCATAATTGAGAATTGGGCTGACTGCACTGAATGGTGAAGAGAGTCATCTTAGCATGATAGCATGTGTTCAGTGAAAAGGTAGAGCACCGAGGTAACTGACAGCTCTTAAAATAACAGTTTCAGATCCTCTCTAGATAGCAAGTTTTTACAGCCAGACATATGCAATAGTGACATCCAGCGGTTGTAGGGATAATTACAAGTGCATCTCATTTTAAAATACAAAATATTTTGTACTATAATCAAATATTCTCTGTTGTCCAATGTTGTCTATATTCTTTATCTTGCCAATACGTAAGTCAATAATTCAGACTGGATGCAAAGTAGAGCAAAATATACTCTGTTTATTTACTAAGTAGTTTCCAAAGTCTGTCGTTCTGTTATTGCTATTTTCTTGTCTTCTAATTTTATAAAAATTCACAGTGGGGTGTACTCTCCAAGAGTCTCTCTGGCTCTCCTAAGCATACTAGATACTTTCACAAGCGTAAAGGAGATGGTGCGCATGCTCCACACACAGCAAAATGGGAGCGGCACTTTACTCCACTGTTAAATACTCAAGGAAGGCATCGTGATCCTGAACATTTTCATTGTTGCAGAATTTCTCCGAGAAGTTCATTAAGGTACTTTCTAAGTCATTGGAGAAGAAGAGAAAGAAGAAGGGGAAAAAGAAGAAAACGAAAAGGAAATAAAGGAGGAAAAAGAAAGGAAGAATGAAAGAAAAAAAAAGGAAGAAAGAAAAAGGAAAAGAAGGAAGAGAGGAAGGAAGGAAGAAAGGAAAGAAGAAAGAGCATGACTAATCATTGATCTTTATTATGTTTTGGCAATAGAGCCATTAATGCAATGATGTACTTAAGAGGGAATCCAGGGATATTAGCCTCCAAAATAAATTCTCATATTAATACTTCTTCAACTGCCAGGCAATTAACTTAGTAAGAAAAAAAAATTTTTTTCACTTAAAAAAAATTTGAGAACTATTGCTACTGCTGCAACTTACCTAAAACAGGGCACGTATACAAAGATACTTAAAAAGCACCCATGTTGGGGAAGAACTCTAACAGAAGCCTGTGATGTCATATTGGGCTATAAGTTATTTATGTCCATGTCGATACTGAGCACACCAGGTGACTGCCTACGAACTTTCCAAGCGCCACTCCTTCAGACAAACTGTCACCCGTGTCAGGCTGTTTCTCAATCTTAGAATCCCTAAAATTGCAGGGTTTTCCCCCTCAATCACCTGCTTCTGTAAGAGGTTCTCAAGATGAGAAGAACTTAGAGGTGCCTTCTTTCACTTCCTCCTTGCTAGAGGAGAAAAAAAATCAAACAAAACAAATAAAACATCTACCCAACTCCAATAGGAAGTACTAAAATCAAGATATAACTCCATAAAAAAAAAATCCACAGAAAATATGCTGGATTGAAGGAGCCCGTGTGTGTGAAACCTGTGATTTGCATTAAGCAAAGAGCCCCAGGACAAAGAGAAGAGAATGGTCTCTTTCACCGGGGGAAATGATTCCCATCTGTGTCAGTGCGAGTTAGGGGAGGGGCACATTGAGACAGAGCAGGTGAATCTGCAGCCTTTAACCAGGCTGGTTTGCTTTTAAAGAGCTTTGAACTGCAAGCTGGATTATGCAGATTCAAAAGCAAAAGAATGCTGCCCTCCTCGTACTGCCATCAGGGTATCCTTACTGGGAGATTCCTCTGGCTTCTTGCTTCTCTTAGCCACCTGCACAGCACGGCTTTATCGAGAAAATATGAGGATTAGCATGCCCAGGTCTCACCTCTCCCTTTAATGCCGTGGCAGACTGGCTGGGCTAGCTCTAATCTCATGCACCCTGGAACCCTGATTGGATGACTTCTGGAATTGAGCCAGAGCCCATCTAGAGTGAAGGTCGAACTTTCTCTTAGCGTGCAGAGGACTCCTGCACCAACGTTGCCACGACCACCGCATTACCAGCTCCTGCCAGTCTGAGGAGCAAGAGGCTGCCATGAAAAATTGGTTCTCTTCTGTCCTCCCTAAAGAAAACGCCTGCCTTGCAAAGCTTTCTTCAGTGTTTCAGGACAAAAAAAAAAAAAAAAAAAATAGCAGCTGTACAACACACATATCCTCTCCTTGCCCACGGCTCCAGGTATAGTTTTACTGTGGTATATAATCTAATAATCCATTTAATTTCTTTAGAGAGATGTTATATATACAGGTGGCATTTGGGTGGAATCACATGCCATAAACCTGTCTGCTCCTATCCAGGTTCAGAATACAGAAGAAGAATCTGTTTTACAGGCCTTCTAGAATTTTTACATGGTCAATTGGCTGGTTTTTGTATTCTGGAACATATGAGAGCATCTGCAGGGAAAAATATATATAAATCCTATAAAATGGTGGCAGGATTTCTGATTTACTGATAGTGCTGGTTTGAATTTTCACAAAAATATTTAGCTATAGGACAATGTATTAGGCGTATTCTTAAAGGTAAATAACTGCAGCCAATAAAAGTTCGGCCTATAAAGGGTCCCATCTTCTACTAGTTTTCTGCACCGAGAATTACTACCAGTATAATCATGGCTCCCTGCACACTAATATTTCCTCTGATACAGTATGATCAATGTTGTGGAAAAACATTTATTATATTTCTTCTAGCTACTTAAAGGCATTACTGAATTATGGGCATCGCAAAACGAATCCACTGTGCATTTTTTCTTTATGTGACGTTTTTACAATCTTCATTTTCTGCTTTGCAGCCACTGAGCTATAGAGATCCACACTCCGTCCCTCTTACAACTGCCACTGGGGCCACCCTCTCCTTTCTGCTTTATTACGTCTGAAATGCACTTCATACGATAACGTTCCTTTTCATTCTGTGCTGGACTCTTATTGAAAGGAAGAAGTTATGAAAGAAATTAAACAATCAGTGTTGTTAATAAGAGTTCTTAATCTCCTTACTTAACAAAGGTTATGAAGTTTAGACTGAGAAAAGGACGAGGGGAGGAGATGGTATTTTATAGATCATTCCAGAAGAGCTGATGAACTCTGAATGGGTACGGGTTTTGCAGTTTTGACATTTAACAATTTTATTAACATCTTTGCTTATTATGCACCTTAATCCACAGGATCTGCAGCTGGGAGAGAATGTCCAGCTAACAGCCCGTGTCTCAGGCCCTGCCAGGGGATGAATCAATTAGCAAGAGAAGCAATGATGCAAATGCTCCGGGGTCACTTGGGATGCTGTTTGCCTTTTTGATAGAGAAAGCACACCATAAATAACATCACACCTCAGGAAATCATTCCGGGAGGCCCAGATGCCGGCAGGGTTGCTGCCGCGGACGGAAGGAACCATTTGCTCATTGTGTCTATTTCCCCCATCTCAGTCAATGGAAGATTTGTAGTAAAATCAAAATATTTAAAAGGAGGACAGTATGTGGTAACACAGGCATTGGTTAGTAATTTTTTTAGTACCAGAACCTGTGATTTATGACCCAGAGTTATAGCCAACTTTATTACAAAAATGACTTCACCCGTAATAACCTTATTCAGGGCCCGCTGGAGAATGATGTAGTACCCAACAGCATGATAACCCAGCAAATATTCACAAACAATTCCTGCCTCTGTCCAGTTTCCACCCGACACCCCAGAATCAGGCTTCCCCCTGTATCTGCTGGGAGAAGTGGGGTTCCAGGCAAGGTTTTGTGCTCTTTGTGTGGGATCTGCCTGGGTATCAGGCATTTGTACTAAGCCAGGACAGAAAGCTGCCTTCTGGGTCTCAGTCAGAGCTTGCCCAACCTTGTGCCCTGAGGAGTAATGAGAAGACACCCACCCACCCTTCATTTCCTCCCCACACCCAGCCCCTTCCCTCCCTGCGCTCTCCCCACCCCACCAGAGCTCCTCCCCACCACCTCTGTAATTGCCATGGTAACCGGCACCTGCACTAAAACTGCCAGGGCTGGGTGTCCAAGCAGGGTCCCCTGGGCATACCGGGATCTAGGAACTAGCCGTCCATCTTATTAAACTCTGATGTCAGTTCCTGGCAATTGTCTTAAATTTACGCCTTCAGAGTGGCTTAGTGGGATTACATGTCCATTTGCATTAAAACAGTTTTCTGTCATTAAACTGCCATACAATAAGCTTCCTCGGGACAAATTAATGAGCTCTAAATATCATCAAGTAGAAGTTCACTTCACCAAGACAGCCAACAAGGGGGGGCAGAAGGAAGTGGCTGCTCAGAACCTTACCCCAGGAGAACTGTAAGTGCCAAGTAAAGAAGGGTCTTGTCCTGTTTCTTCGCTGTAAGGTAAGTTGTCCTGATTTAGAGCTGACTGGGGAGAGCTGGCGACATTCTCTCCATTCACCAAGACCCTACAACTCATCTCCTACTCCCTGTTCCAAATATGCCTTTACCCTTGGCTTTGTCTGCTGAAATTTGCAATGGACCACTGCCGTCCTGTCTCTGTGACAAGTTATTGCCACACAAATACGTATACGTGTCTAAGTAGAAAATTTCCATCGAAAACAAATAAATAAACATCCAAACCTTCTCTTATGCAAAGGAGCTACCACTGGCTGCAAGACAGACTTCCTGATCCACATAGGCTGTGATCTCATTTCTGTGTGGCCTTAACAGGGGACAGTAATGTATGATTGAGACACTGCTATATTTAGGAATGACAAGATGGGTATTATTAATAGCTTAATTGACATTAAGGCAATTACCCCTACCCTTATTACAGTTTGTAGAATTACACAGAAAATATTGGCTGAGGCCCTTTTTTCCCTAGAGCTACCCAAGGATACAGCATTTTATTTCATGCCAGATCTCGGCTTTGACATTAGATACTTAGCCATAGAATGATTCCAGTAAATCATTATAAATGCATTATAATAAAGATGTTATGAGCTATCAGATATTAACCCCCAACCCCTAAAGAGAGATAAATAGTCCAGTTGCATGATTCCCACTTTTGTTTCATAAGAAATAAGCTTCTGCAAAGAGCAACTGACTAATGAATTATAAAATGGTGTGTTGAGCTCAGATAATTAAACAATGCATTTTAGTGTCTGGTGCAGGATGAACACTAAATCATACACAAATAAAAAAGGGAAGAACCTAAACCCCCAGCCCAACTCCTATTTTCAAATAATGTTAAGGTTGGTCTACAGTCCAGAAATGCTTCAACTCTTTTCTTATCTGATGAGAGGAGCATATCAAGTATAAGATCAAGGTGCAAGTAGGTAAACTAAACCAAGAGTCAGAACAAGAATTCTGGAGGTGCTAATTTCAGATAAGCCCACAAGGTCATTTTAATGGAGATTTTACGTGGAGATTGCTTTCCCCCCCAAAGCGTTAATGGGGCAAAAGTCTAGAAAAACCTGTAAGTTTCCAAGTTTCCTTACACTTTTCAACTTTTATATTTTCTCTGAACTCATAGTAAAGCATGTAAGTGAGGGTGGAAGGAAGAGTAAAAACTATGGTATTGATGGTGGTCTTGACCTTGCAGTGTTGGAAAGACAAATGCATGTCCTAAAACCTTCTCTATGCTGTGGAGGTGGAGAGGTGGGGAGGTTGGTTTGGGTTCCAACCATGATCCTCAGGTATGTTTTCATGCCTAGCAGGGCTCCACCTAGTGGTCAACCTTGGATCACCATGACGTTTTCACCAGCGACCCCATGCAGGGCTTTCTTGCAGTTGGCTGCCGTTTCCTGGCATGTCCTGGATTTGCTGCATAATTTGAAGCTGAGCTTCAGCGCATCCTGAATATGTGTTTTAGTCTTCCAGCCTCTCGAAGACATAGTCAAACAGCACACTATTAAGGACTGTGTGGCCAAAATTAGAGATGGCCTTGGACTCTGCGTGGGTAATGACCACCTGTGCTGGTGAACAGGGCTTCCCTAGAGCGCCTGCTCTATGATGTACCTCTTGGCCAGTCCTCCCCTGTGCCCAGTCAAGCTGGACCACACAGCCCAATCCTCCCTCCACTTCCCCAGCTCTACGTGTCAGCCACTGCTGACGTCGATCTTTCCAAGGCTGTTTTCTTCAAATGTAAAATAAAAATAATAATAATGCTTACTTATAGGGTTGTGTGAACATTCAATGAGATTGGTTATGTACAGGTCTATCTATGCAAAGTACCTATTACAGAGTAAGTCCACGATTAAAGGTAATCTATTTTTATTTGGTTATCTTGTATTTTTCCTATCCTGCTTTTTCTCTCTCCACTCTTAACATCTCCCAATTTCCTCTCTCTCTCTCTCTCTGTCATACACACACACACATTCACAAATCTCTGAAGGCAGAGACTCTGACCTATTTACTCAAGTACAACTCGTTGTGTGTAACACAGTGTTTTCTTTGTGGCACACACTTAGTACATGCTTGCTACCCTGAACACTATTAATGATAACGGCAACCAGTAATAGTTTTCCAACTGCTTAGTATGAGACAGGCACTATGCTAAGTATCGTCACCTCATTTAATTCTCACAAGTATAGGAGACAAATGCTATTTTAATTCTCATCTGTGGGAAATTAAAGCTTAAAGCTGTTAGGGCACTCGCCCAAGGTCACACGAGCTCATAAGTTGACAGCCAAGATGCAAACCCAGAATCAGCTGGGATTTGAAGTCTTGGTTCTTAATTATCACTGTGTCAGCTTTCTCCTCTTTTTAACTGGGCCCCATCAAAGGATCGCTCGTGAGCATGTACCCGTTCTTAAATGAATGACCTTTAGGACTTTGATCTTTGGAGTTCCAGGAAGTCCAGAAATGTATGCTAACTCTAGTCCACAGCTGCCCAAAAGTCACTTGTCTAAAAATTCTTGGGCAATTACATAAAACTATCCAAAAAGATTTTTAAATTGCACACCCCATAAAGTTAATTTCACTTTGAAAGAGTGTGTCTGAGGGAGGCGATGCACTCGGTTATGTATTCAGGTTGGTGGTCACAATGGATGGGGCTGCGCTGTCATCCTTGACACCCTGGATTACTGGCAGCCTCGCTCCTCCACACTGTCACAGGCAAGGGATGGCCTCCCAGTCTTGGCTCAGAACACTTACACGTCCTAATGGCCCAAGACTTGCAAACCCCACACCTCCCTTAATTAAAAAAGTAAATTAAAAGGAGTATTTTAACCTTAGGAATGAATTATCTTAGTAATTTAAGATTGACATTTTATTGGATAAAAGGACATGCATGAGTTTATTAAAAATGCTGCCTTCATGAACAAGGAACCATGGAAGAGATTGCCCTGAGGTCACAAGGGGCTTGTGTAGCCAAAAAGACACCTTTGCAAAATAGCAACTGGAGGGGCTAGAAGGGAGGCCTATTACCGCTAATCACAGGTCGGCTACTTGTTCTACACTTGTCCTTCTAGCACAACGGCCAGATATTTGGGATTTTCCATAGTCTTCATTTCAAATTTGATTATCCCTAGTGCTGTGGTGGACACTACTAGTGTCACAAAGAATCAGACACCCTCTCCTCCCAGGGACGTAGAGGCTGTACTGCGTGGCTCCTTTGCAGTTAGATAGGCCGTGTGATTGTCTGTTGTTGTGAGTAGTTACTGTGTGTGACTTCCAGGCCAAAGCATTTGATTGTCAGCGGAAGCCCTCCAGCTTCTTGGAAGCATGTGTTGAGATGACAGAGTTCCTGATACCCTGGATTCATGAATGACTTGGTGGAGCAGAGTCCTCTACAGACCCATGTTGGATATATAGCATCAGCAAAAAATAAACTTTTGTTGGATTAAGCTGCTGACATTTGAAAGTTGTTTATTACCACAACAAAACCCAGCCAATCCTGACTAATCCAGGAGCTGACTTTTTGTTCAGAAAATATGGCCCTTCTTTCCAAGTCATAAACCCTTATTCTTTTTCCAATAGCTTCATTCACTCATTAAATGGTTTACGCATTTTTTTCATCCTTATGGTATACTCTCAGATGCCCAAAATTGCCATAATGACCTTGAATTGGGCAAAGTGGTGGTTTATCTTTCATTCATTAATAAATATTGCTATGAAATAGTGGGGAAACAGACAAAGACAAAGTTGGCATTTTGAAAATAACATGGCATGGTGTAATACAAAAAGGAAGAGGAAAAGTAAAGACAAAGAAGAGAATGAGAAAGAATGAAAAATAAAAAGAGAAAAGTAGATAAAGGAAAACAACACAAAAGATGGGCAATTTGTTTCAAATTAGCTATAACCAATTGCTTACAGTTGGGTTCCACTCCAAAAGGCATCCCTTCGGATATCTTTGACCCTGAGCATCTATGTATGTGTCTAGCATGTGTATGTGCCTAGCGTGCCAAGGTGCTCAAGAAATGTTGGTTGAAAGGGTAAGTAAAAGAATAAATCTCCATTTTATAATCTTGAAAGCATATATTACTAATCTATGACTATGCATGGGCATTCCATTGCACATTGAAAGGCAGTACGAAAAGTGGGAAGGGAACTAGAAATAAATGAGTTTGAATAGCTCTTCATAACCCTTAAACCTGAGTCCTTGCAAAGAGCAAACATGGGATCAGAGCAATAATTCTTTGTCCTAGAAGCAGGACACCACTGATAACTCAGAGTAGTCTGTTAAAGAAAGTGTTTCAAATAAACTGGCTGAAAATGTCCTTGTTTTGTTTGCCTCTGGCTGGGCAGAACTGAGGTGCAATTGGGATTGAGGTACCTGTAGCCTTGATATGGAGGGAGGTGAAAGTGGGGCAACTGAATATAATGTGCTGAATAAATTATTTTTTCAAAACTTCAAATGGGGCAAGGACTACCAATGTTCCATTGGCACAAAAAGGAAGGGGTGTGAGTCATTCTACTGCTGATGCCATCTGGAACACCCGGTGAAATATTTACCTGGTGATGGGGCAATTCACTTTTTCTGAGATGAACATAAGGTCTGTGGTAAGGCTGCCCCCATTCGAGGTTGCTCACAGATAAATTTAATAGAATACAAATCTAAAAATACAGAAAAAGTTTGCTCTTCCTCTGAGGGAAAATGTGCCTCCAGGGTCTCTAGTCTGTGAGTTTATTTGTGCGTGTGTTTTCACATGCAAAGCTCAGACGTCTAGGACTTGAGATGAGAATGGAAAACACTGAGAAGCTGCTGCACGGTGGCTGAAGGAGGAAGACTGCAACCTTTAGGCTGGAAATAAAACCGCACCACACAGTGGGAGGTGTCCCTGTAGATCACACGGAAACACAACAAAAGTGTTGGTCCCTCCTGGCTGCAGTTTTAAAGAAAGGGAAGCTCTCTTGGCATGTTCATCTCTTGGGGATGAACACGCTCTATACATCCAAATTCAAATCCGTCATCTTCCGCCAGTCATCCCCACCTTCCTCTCCCATTTCTTATCAAAGGAATAAGCATTCCTCTTGTTTCCCTGGCTTCACTCCTCCAATCATGAGCTTCTTTTTCCTACTTTTCCCTTCATTCAAATTCTTCCTCTTCCAAATGTTTCTTGAATTCACTTTTATCTTCTTCCTGCCTGGTCATATATCTAGCTGGTCAACCTAATTCTAGATCATTGCCTTTCTATAGGAAATATAGCACACACAAATAATGAAATACTATCCCGTAATCCAAGGCAGAGAAGATGAGTGTTTCAGTAACGATAGCCCTAAGAGTTAGATTTTCCCAGACAGTTCAGATTTCATGTAATTTTATTATTTTCAATAAAATCAATTTGTCAGATTCATTATGTTGAAGGACAAACGTTTTTTAATATTACTTGATTTTTTTTCTCCAGTATTTCTTTTTCCTCTTTTGACCTTTCTCCTTCCCCATTAAAGCAGCTGGACATGTCTCTGCTCTTAAGGAAAGAATGAGGCAGCATTATAGAGAAGGAGAATTCTCTTCCTGATTCACATATTTCCAAAGCCTAGCTCCTTTCAGAAATAAAGACTTTGTTTAGAAGCAAAAGAGAAAACGTGAATACAAGGTAGCCTCTACCCCTCCACCTCTTACCAAACAAAAGATGCCCAGAACTGATGGAGAATAGAGATTTGGAAGGAAGCAATGAGAATGAGGATATTGGTGGGCTTAGGTCTCCCAAAATAAGGACATGGGTCCTGTTCACCAGTTTTAGATGTGGGAAAGTGGCAAAACCCCCAGAGCGGTTTCTGGAAGTAGAGGTGAAGGGAGTAAAGATTAGGAAATTGGTATAGTCACTTTGGAGAGTGATTCAGCATCATTTAGTAAAATTGAAACCCTGGAGACATTTTTACACAAATATATAAAGACCTTTGTACAGAATGTTTACTGTAGCATTACTTCTAGTGGAAAAAAGCTTTCCAGCAGCCTAAATGTCTATTAATAGAAGAGGGAATACGTAAAATGTGAAATCGTGTTGACCATAGACTATTGTGTAGCAATTAAATGGTTAAAACAGTAGAAAGAAATTACAGGGAAATTTAGACTTTAGAATTCAACTGTCTGATAGCCTTAAGAGTTAAACTCCAAGTGCCTCATTTTACAGATGAGAAGGAATGGGGTGGGGGGCTGAAGATGAAAACCAAGCTGTTGTTCAGACTTCCAGCCTGGCCTTTTGTCCGTGATGTCATCAGATGCTCCAAGCTACCTGGTATAGTTTTTAGTCTATTCCAGGAGCAGAATGTCATCCTCCCTGGGCTCCCCATTGTGCTAGCACAGAACAAAAAGAGGAGGGGCACGGGGAGGGAGAAGGGAATGAGAAGATGTTGCCCTCGCTCTTGAGATCACAGTCCAGATGAGGAACAGAATCGTAATACAAAACCATAAAAGCCACCTACGTGACACAGTTCTCATATTTCCCACATTCACAGCTAAGGGGTATCTTAATCCTGCCTGGATCTCCATGTTCTTATTAGCAAAACAAGGGGTTCTATTAGAAAGAATTATGATCAATCCCTTAAGTTCAAAATATCCTTACAACAAATCTAACTTTTAGCTATAGAATCTAAATTGATTTGAGTGTCTTGATTTCATTGTTGAAATCTATACCCACATTTTTTCTATACCCTAACATTTTCTTCTGGTTGGTCAAACCTGGAGATCATAACTGATGCTTCTTTTCCAATATAATATTTAATTCTCAGCACTCCTATCAATAAACTTGCAGGATTTTTTTTTAAAGATCAGAAGCCTGATGTCAGTGAAATGGCCTCAGCTCCATCTCTCTGCAAGACGAAGGTGGGAGTGGAAGTCTCCACGTGCCCCGCTGACCTCCCGGCATGGACCGATGAGCTAAATGGGGGCAGGAGTTGGGAACTCCATGTTAAGTACTAATTGTGTGACTGACTTGGGCTGTGACTCTAGAGGAAACTGTTCCACCTCTAAGCTTCTTTTGCAAAGGAGGAGAAAGTCGTAAAGAGAGAAAGTTCTCTGAGAAGTACATCATGCTCTGGAGACCAAATGTTATCATCATTAAGAAAGCAAGGGGGACTGGGCTTCTTCCTCATTCACGACTGGCTCACTCCTGGCGTCCCCACCCACACAGCCACTGTCACAGCCCCGGCACGAAACACAGTGACTCTCACGCAAGTGGCTCAAATTCACTTTTCACATTTAAAGTAACACACTTTACGTAATTATTAATGGTTTATTCGTGTGGCCACCCATGAGTGAAGTGCATTTCCATCTCCCACATCTTTAATGGCAAATAATTAATGATGTGTTAGAAATGAACAGCAATTAACAGTGCATAGGAACAATGGCAGAAGGTCAGAGACTCTGAAGAAACACAACGTTTAGCTTCCCAGACAGAATCTTGCAATTTCAGGAGGGAGGCTCCAGGAGAAGTTTTCCTGCTGAATGTCTTGTCATGGTAGTACTTTTCGAATGGGAACAACATCAACTATGGCAATGGCACTAGTACATGTCAACAGTACAGATTTCTCTTATGGACCATGAGAATTAGAAGCCCTGAATGCCTCCCTTGGCACAAATACAACTGTTGCTCTAGCGCATGGGCCCAAACCCAATCATTTTTCAAAATTAAGCATGTTAATGCAAAGAAGTAAACAACTACCTGGCACTTCTATTAAGCTTATTAGTTTTGCTAAACAAGTGAAATAGTATATTAAATTTTTAGCTTAGTATTAATAAGCGTTGCCTGAAATATGGAACAGATTTCTAATTTAGCAATTACATGATCATTTTAGAATGTAATAGATTCTAGTGAATTTCTGGAAATAACTTATTTTGAGTAACATATAAATATGTATATACAATTAAAGAAATTGTATGTGTATATTTTTTGTGGTTTTTGTGTTTGTAGGATCTCTGCAAATATGGTTGTTCTACATAGGCAAATTAATAAATAAATTGCCTTAACTTTATCTACATGATAGCGAAGTGCCCAAGAACATTGCTACTGAGGTGCTGAATCTCCCAGCCTCACTCTATGCACTTCCCCCCATTTTCTAAAATACAACCAGAAGTCCTCATGCTAAAGTCTCACACATATTTCAATGTTGAAAATAAAGTCAGAGAAAGTGACTCGAGCTCAAATATACAAATTGATGATCTAACTAGGGATATCTACCAAGGGTATCCTGTTATAGAACGGGCATGGGATATATATATTCTGCTTTCACCCACAAAGTAATTATAATTATAATTACATTACCTGTAATTATAAACATAATTAATTATATTCCTGCAGTGCTTTAGAGCTTACAAAGTACATTCTCGTACATTAATTATTTAACCTCATCAGCACCCTGTGAGGCAGACATAGCAGAAAACCCCCAGAACAAAACCTGGGGTTTTGCATGGAGCCCAGGTCTACGGCTTCCAGCCGGCCTCTTCCTTCTTTCTTTCTGATGAGTAGCCCCTTAAACCAAGCTTATGCTGAAAATGAGAAAAGAATCCATTTTTTAGGGTCAAGGATGTTTCTGGCTCCCTAGTCAAGCAGCTTCCAAAAGTGGTTTTAAGGGAAGGACGGGCCCAAAACTTGCGAGAGGGGGTACCATTCACAACCACTGCAAGGCTCTGGTGTGGCCCAGGTGTGCAGGAGCAGTTGGCAGGTGCTGAGCCTCAGTCCGTGTTTTCACAGATAAGAGTAATTCACAGAATGATAGACTTTTGGAGGTAGAATAGCAAACACCTATTGTGCATCTAGGACGTGCACATTGCTTGAAATGCAGACAGAGCCCAAGCTCCACAGCAGCTTCCGGGCAATAGGAAGGAACCGTCATGATGAGATCACGAAGTTCAGGCCTTGTGCATTGCAGGTTAGGAGGTCAAGTGCACACTCTTCTGCCTGCCTCTCAAGGTTCTTCTCCACACTCCCCTCTTGAAACCTACACATAATATTGAGTATGTAGCACACATCTCTCTGGGCTTATTTCCCATTGTGCCTTAGTGTACTCTCCACTCACCCTCCCATGCCACTCTCTGTTCCTGTTCTTGGGCTCCTCATCTGCTGTTAGTGTAACCAAATCCTGCCCGGCCTTCAAGTCTCAACCCAAGGCCCACCTCCCTCCACCAGACATAAGAAACAGTAGACTTCGGCACTTCTATGGAGAACTTAGTCTCCTTGAAGAAGAGATTTGTACTTAAATAACTGTGGTAGAAGTTGTAAGAAGTTGTAATAACAACAACACTTATTGAGCCCTTTGTTTACAGGAATTCTCTCATTCTGTTCTCACAACCTCATTGAGTAGAAAGTGACATTAGGTGATCCCCATTTAAAGACGAAAAAACTGAGGTTTTGGGCTTAAACTGCCCAAATCACACAGCTTGGGTTTGAATTTTTACAGCAATAAGGATATCGGTTGAGTTTTGAGCTCAGCAGTGCCAGGATCATAGCTTGACTTTAGGATGATTTGGGAGCCACAAAGGGATGGCTGACACACAAACAGTTGGCAAGGAGATCTGGGTGGCAGCCATAATCCAGGAGACAGGTAATGAGAGCGAGCATTAGAACAGGAGCAGTGGGAGCAACAGGGAAGGGCGGGTTCCAGACAGTGCGGTGTCAGAGGTGGCAAGGGAGAGGCTGGGATCAAACACTGGGAGCTCAGTCTGGGAGGAAGCTGGGGTCATTAACCGGAGCTAGAACAGTACCAACAGCAAACACATCGTCCTCTTGTTCATACTGGATTTCATCTCTCAAACACTTACATACCAGGTACTATTCTAAGAGCTTTATAGTTCAGTTCATTTAATTTTTATGACAATATTAAGAGGTAGTTACTATTATTCTTCCATCTTACAGTTGAGAAAACTGAAGCACAGACAGTTTAAATAACTTGCCCAGGGCCATACAGCACGTCTACCCTTGCTGTAT
Organism: Indri indri; assembly: GCA_004363605.1. Lineage (NCBI taxonomy): Eukaryota > Metazoa > Chordata > Mammalia > Primates > Indriidae > Indri > Indri indri. Next base: position 46,842 of record RJWJ010008737.1, read on the forward strand.
AAAATAGCACTGTCATCTTTCAGCTGTGATGGGATATTTGTTCCTTGAAAGAACTCAGACAGGTTTCTCCCAAACTTGGAAGCAAATAGAACATAGCCAAGTAAAGCAACATGTTCATTAATTCAGTAGTTCTCAACTTTCCCCTTGCATGAGAATCACCTATGGCTGGCACCCCACACCCAACCATCAAGGTTCAATTGGTCTGGGGCGGAGCCAATGCAACATTGGTGGATTTGTTTATTTGTTTGTTTCATGTGCAGACAGGACTGAGATGGCTGAATAATCGACACGCATTTATTGCTTACCTACTAGGTGGTAAGTCCTGCGCTCCATGCAGCAATAGCCTCCAAGGGTGAACAAGAGACTGCCCCAGCCCTCAGAGTCGATATCTTCCAGGATCTGCATAAGACCAAGGAAAAAGATAGAAACAATATTGGGGAGCAGAGCAGAGATACTGAATTTAGCCAGAGACCCAGAATTAATCTTTGGAGCCTGCTAAAAGAAATAGGGAAGACTCAAAAAGGACAGTGTTTATACTAAATAAAGCAGATAAAGAAACCTCCAGAGACTGCTGTGTAAAGCTGTGCCTCCTCTTTGGAGGTCAACTGGTGTAGACCAATTTGTCTTCCTCTGCCTCCCTTCTGTGCAGTAGGAACTCTGAAGGGCTTATGTGTCCAGGCACAGGTCAGGCCCTGGCACCTAAACCGCTGATGGTGGGGCACATCTTTCCTTGGCCAATAGGAAAAGAAGGAAAACATTTCAGCAGCTGCTAAATTCCAGTGTCTTTATTTGAACTCCCCTGAAACAGGCAAGTTAGTGGTATTTATGGCTTAAAAGAATTTCCAACTGAAAGTTTATCTTCTTGTTAAAAATCAGCCATCCCCCTACCCAAAACAACCAAAGACAATAAATCAAAGCTTAAGTAAGAAGCAAAGACTTAGCTGTACAAATAGGAATCCCTGTGGTTGCTAACATACTACATTTTAGGATCAGGCATCACCAGAGGTTTAAGAGATTGGGGGGCAGGGGTGAGCCTCCCTTCAGCCGGCTACGCAGAAGGCATGGAAATGAGACCAGGTGTTGTCCAAACTAAGGGAGGAAGAGTAGGGCTGGCATTTCCCGATGAGTCCTAGTGCCTCATCAAGGCTTCACCTCTCCCAAATGACGCACGCCGGTGCTGTTGTTATTCTTAACGGATTCTGCCAATTGATGACTACGATCTCCAATCTGGTTCCTCTTTCTTTCACAGAAACAATGGTGTCAAAACAAGCGTGTCTCGTTTCTGAACACTGAGCGGATGTACGATTCTATCATTGTCAGTGAGGGGATGACAGCAGAGTCTGGCGGGAGCCCATAAGCTATGACTATTGTATCAAATGTAAAAAAGGTGCCATTTGGTGCCTACTGTTCCACTCAGTGCTCTTCTTGTCCACAGCCATGCTCAAGTGCAGTGTCAGTGACCGGGGCAGGCAGCGGCCCTTGCATCCTCACACCCAAGCTGCTCCCGCTCCCCACCTATGTCACATTGCGTGGGTTGGGTGGGGGTGTCACTTCCCACTGCTCAAGGGCACCCTTATTCATAGGTACAATGGAAGGATCCCACTAAGTAGAAGGCTTTTTACTACCAAATATGGCTACTGATCAAGGCACCACATTGTCTGAAACTCTTTTTTCTGAAGAATTTCTGAAAAATATCAATTTTTATCTTTTGGAACAATTTGGGAGAATTGCTCACTCCCTCGGAACTTCTCCCTTAATTAAAATGCCTTGGAATTTGGGTTCTACATCTTAACTCACTTTCTATTATTTATTCCCCATCACACAGAAAGTTTTCTAGTAATATATGGTAGTAATAACATACACACAGAGAAACTATAGGACTTAAAAGCTACAAATCACGTTCCTGGAAATGCTTTGCTCTCAAACACTATCCACGTGGGCAGATAGGGCCTTAACCCTCCCAGTACAGAAAGTGGCTGCCTTTCCTGACGGTGCTCGTGTTGCCTGTCGTGCAGGCCAGTGTGAGAGGGAAATAGGCTGTCATCAGCAAAAATGTCTTCCAGAGGAAGCCAAGCATTAGCTCAGGGTTTCTCTCTACCACAAGGGAAGTACATATTGCTTAGATCCTCCAAAGCTCAAAGGGAAATTTGTATTATTTTTTCCCCCTGACAAAATTTTCTTCCACTCCCTCCCCCTTTTCTTGAAAAATTTAAAAGATACAGAAAAGTTTAAAAAAACTCTTGCATTCATACTTCCCAGAGTTAACAACTGTAAACATCTGCTTGTATTTTTCCCCAGTTTTTTCTTAGAGAAGTAATATATTTTAGATTCCAAACTTGGTCTCCTTTAACCAGTCCACTCCCCCACACCCAAGGGAAAGCTCAGGAGTTGGGTGCGAATCCTTCCAATCCATTAAAATGTATACGTTTTGTACACTTACGTATGCCACAAGTAATGTATAGTGTTGCTTTCTGTATGTACAGTATTTTGTTATTTAAATTAATGGCATCATTCTTTACAGTTTCTGAAACTTGCTTCTTTTCCCCTACTTAACATTGGATTTTTGGTGATCTATCCATGTTGAGCTAGATCTAGTTCATCCCTTTTCTTTGTGTATATATCACATCTCCAATCCACCAGTAATGGGTATTTAGGTTCTTTCCAGTTTTTTACTATTTTCTACAATGCTGCAATAAACATTCTTGTATATGTCTCTTTGTACACACATATATGTGTTCCTATAGGAAATACACTAGTAGTAGAATCTATGGGCCTAGGTATGTACAATTTCTATTTTGCTTAGGTGCTGCCCAAAGAGCCCCAAAGTGACTATTACATACCAGCACAAGGTGATGGGACCAGTTCCCCCACAGACTGGCAAATACATGATATTATTGGACACTACATTTTTTTCCAATTTGATGGTTAAAAAATAATGCTCAACTATTGGTTTTACTTCACATTTCCACACTTGTTAGTAGATTTAACTACCACTTCACAGGTTTATTGGCATAACAATTTTCTTTGATCATATCCTTTGCATAATTTTCTGTTAGATTATTTGTATTTCATTACCAGTTTGTAAGGGTGCTATGTATATCCTGGATAGTAATCTTTTGTATATTACATACATTGCAAATAAGTCATCTTTTTTTTGAATTAGTAATATATTCATAGAGTATAAATTTAAAGAGTTATAATAGTACACAGTGAAAAGTCTCCCTTTCGCATCTATTCCCCCTCCGCCATTGGGTTTCCCTTTTTAGAGAAAACCAATGCTCTAGCGTCCCCTTCCAAAGAGCCCTATGCATACACAAAAAATAGTCTATATGTTCCTCTACAGTTCATTTTTATAAATTTAAAAGATAGTATACTATGCATCTGTTCTGCATCTTGCCTTTCTCACTTAAAGATATCTTAAAGACCATTCTACCAGTTTATATGGAGCTATTTCTCTTCTTTCTATTTTATTTTATTGGCTATGGAGTCTTCTTTTTTTATTTACGACCAGAATTTATTTTACCCGTTTCCTACTGATTGGCATTTAGGTTGCTTCCAATTTTTTGTTACTAAAAACTGTGCTTCAATGACAACTTTTATACTATTTCATACATGTGCAAATATCTACAGAATAAATTCTCAAAAATTAAAAAACTAGTTTGAAGACTGAGTGCCTTTTTTAAAAATAGGTATTACCAAATTGGCCTCTGTAGAGGCTGAACCAACTTATACTCCCACCAGCAATGTGTGTGTCACTTGTCTTTTTAAAAGATTAATATAATAATGACAGATAACATGTATTTCATGTTCATTATAGGCCAGGCATGGTTCTAAATCCATTACCTGTATTTTAAAGAAATCATTATGGAAAATGTCAAACATGAATAAAATTTAAAAATATAATATAATGAACTCACATATACCCCTCATTCAGCCTTAGTAATTAAGAACATATGGCAAATCTTTTTTTGTCTATACACTTACTCTCTCTCCCTTCCCCACACAACTGCTGGATTATTTTAAAGCAAATGTCAGGCATTGTATACTTTTATTCACAAATATTTCAATAGTTTCTCTAAGAGATAGGGATCTTTTTAAAAAATAAACGTAATATCACTATCATGCCTTAAACATTAACAATAATAGTTTACGATTAGATAGTAATGAGTCAGTATTCAAATTTCCCCACTTGATCCCCAAGCATCTTTTTACTCTCAGTTTCTTTGAATCAAAATCCAAACGAGGTCCACAGGTTTCATTTGGTCGCCATGTCTTTTAAGTTTCTTTTCTCCCTAATAGCCCTCATCCCTTTGTTTTCTCACCATTTATTTATTAAAGAAAAAAGCATCATATGTCTTATTCAGTTGCATTTTACCCTTGTTTATAGTAGGTTTGGGGTTTGGGTTGGTTTGGTTTGCCATAAAAGCAGTTAAATTTTGCTATAGTCAAATTTCAATACCTTTTCCTCCCTGGTATGTTTTTGTGTCTTGTTAAAGAAAGCCTTCCCTATGCCAAGGATATTTTTGTATTTTTGCTTGCAGGTTTAGAATTACATTATTTACTTTTGAAGCCTTTAATCCATCTGGAATATATCTTCGTGCATGGTATATGACAGGAATCTCTTTTTATTTTATTCCCTGGAGTAGGTCCATTCTTTACCCTTTCTTCATGGATTTGCAATTTTATCTTTGGCACAAACTAAATTTTAACATATGCAAAGATCTGTTTACAGGCTCTCTCCCCTGTTTGATTAAGCTGAATATCTGATCCTACTCCAACACTGCACTATTTTAATAATTACAGCTTTTTAATATGGTAGGCCATTGTTAGGACAAATTTGTTTTAAATTTTTTTAAGTGCAACAAAATCAAGCTAATCAGAGCCTTCCCATGTCCAAACAATGATGAATTTTGGTTTAAGGAAAAAAACTTGACATTTGACAAACTGCTGAAACTGAGGTGGGGATCCATGTTGTCCTAACAGATAAAATTTAAAAGCTAGATTTACTTTGGAAAAGTTTTGTGTAGTTCTTCTGTAAGAACTTCACAATGCCTTCTCACATCGACAAAGGATTTTATCCTTTCCTTCCTTTCTTCTCTTTCTCTATCCCTCTCCAGATGAGTGTGGACAGAGAGAGATGAAGAAAGCTCTTGAATCCAGGAGCTAAGTGAGGGTAAACTCAAATCTTTGGTCTACAGGTTAAGAATAAGAGGCTCCAGAGGTGAGAGAAGGTCAAACCACAAGTCACAAGACTCTTGCTGTTGGCAGTCCGCTAATGACTAAATTTCATAGATTTAAATGCCTCAAAAAAAAAAAGCTGACCATGATTAATTCATCAGACACAGACTGCTTGCCCAATCTTGGAAGTGTGGGAGGGATGGCCACAGTGAATGTACCCATCAGCTCTCAGATGAGAAGGGAGTGTTCTTGCTACAAAAGAAAGAACATGCAGAGCCCCAGAAACAGAAACCTGTCCCATTTCCTCGAGGCTGCTCAAGGAAATGCCTTCTGCCCTACCTCGGTGTGAGCACCACTCCAAAAAAGCAAACACTGTGATCTTTAC